>JAWRVF010000513.1:0-253403 GCA_036785485.1 Physcomitrellopsis africana
AATCTTTGTTGTAGCCCATCGAGCCTTGTCATGCTCACCAAATGCTTTCGCAAACGCTTCCAAAAAAGTTTCAAAGTTGTTCAAAATTGATGATTCCTTCTTGAATAAAGGAGCAAACCATGATAGAGCTTGCCCCGTAAGTAGGGTTCCAACCAATCCAACACGTGACTCCTCCGTTGGATAGCGTTTGGGCTGTAAAATTGTTATTAACCTGATTTGATTGACAAAACCTCGAAACTTGGAGTGTGTACCATCGAACTTATCTGGAAGGCTAACTCGAGGCTCCTTTTGTTGTAGAACTAGTGGTTCTTGTCGAATTACAGGCAAAGTTGTTTCTTCTAGTACAGAAACTTGAGGTTGATGAATTCTAGATTGTATTACTTCAAGTGCTCCATCATTATAAAGTCTTCCAAATGCTCCTTCAATCTCCGCAGTTCTTTGCGATAACATAGCAAGGACATTCATAATGGCGTCCAACTTGGACTCCGAACTTTCAGTCATACTAATCCCTTGATCTCCAGCCATTCTAAAAGAGAGAAATAATTGATTCTACAAAGAAGAAAATATTGGTTTAGAGGAGGCTACTCCGCAACCTCTAAAATGTCTAAAATCCTTCAAAAAGAGGGGTAATCCACTCTCTCCAAGAAGAATAAGACTCCAATATTGTAATGGGAGAGATATCAATTTAGAGGAGGGTAATTCGCAACCTCTAAAATACTAGTATACCTTCAAGAAGAGGGGTAATTCACACTCTAACAAGAAGGACTAGCTCTAATATCTGAGATGAGAGCAGTTTTGACAAACTGTCACGGACACAGAATACAAAGAGGAAATCTAAACAAGAATTTCAAAGAGAACTGGCAAGAACTAGATTGATCAGATGAGTACAAGAGCAACACCAGAGAGGTGAGCTAGAGCTCCAAGAGATGTGTTGTCGAGACTGAAGAACTCTTCAGCCTCGACTCCTATATATACTTCTAAATAAGAAACTTCTTGAGCAACTTCTAACAACTTAGGAAGCTTCTCAAGCAGCTTCTATGTATTAGGAGGCTTCTCAAGCAACTTCTACTAGCTAGGAAGCTTCTCAAGCAACTTCTACTAACTAGGAAGCTTCTCAAGAAACTTCCACTAACTGCTAATGGAAACTTCTAGAAGATTCCACGGACTTGTTTCTAGAATGTTCTAATTTCTTAGAAGGTTCTAAGACTATGTCCCTAACATTCTCTGTCCGCAGCTCTCTTCGACCTCTCCATCGACATTATATAATGCTGACTACGTTCTCGTAATACGTGCAATTTTGCTCGAGAATGCTCCAGGCACCTGGCTGTGGAAGACAAAAAAAAAGAAATACACAATAACAAGATCCTAACAATTCTAATAGAATCCTAAACAACTTCTATTAAATCTTAACAATACTAATCAAACTTTGATCTAATCTTTAAGCAATTACAAAAGAAGAGTAAATGAATCATACATTAATCATAATAGAAAATAACATATAAAGACTAAATTTAGAAAATACTAAAAATAGAATCTTAAAACCCTAAGTCATATCTTATTCAAACCCTAGGTCAAATCCTAGTCAAAACCTAAATCAAACCCTAAGTCAAACCCTGGTTAAAATCTAAGTCAAATCTTAAGTCAAACCCTGGCCAAATCCTAGTAAAATCCTAGTCAAAACCTAAGTCAAACCTTCAGTCAAACCCTGGTTAAATCCTAGTCCAACCCTAAATCAAACCCTAAGTCAATTCTTGATCAAAATCTAAATCAAATCCTAAATCAAATCTTAAGTCAAATCCTAGTCAAGCCTTGATCAAATCCTAAGTCAAATCCTAAGTCAAATCCTAAATCAAACCTTGGTCAAACCTTGATCAAACTCTAGTCAAATCCTAAGTCAAACCCTAATCAAACCTTGATCAAACCCTAGTCAAACCCTAAGTCAAAACCTAATCAAAATCTTAAATCAAACCCTAGTCAAATCTTGAGTAAAATCCTAAATCCTAAACCAAACCCTAAATCCTAAATCCTAAACCAAACCCTAATCAAATCTTAAACCAAATTCTAACCAATTCAAATCAACCCTAGAGAAAATTAGAACCTCAATATCTGCTGATTATACTGTTGATCTTACTTAAAACTTTTTATACCTTTCAACCTCTTAGTCAAAAACAAGCACAACAAATTTGAAGGAAATTGAACTTACCAAATGGAAGAAAAACCCCAAAAACTTCTCGGGTGTTGGTCGGCCTCCTTCTCCAACCTTGATGCTGATCTTCCAGTGCTCATTTCTCCCTTTTTCACTATTCAATTAATCTCAAATCACTCATGTGTATAGGAAAACAAGTCTATTATCTACACAAACAAAATTTACTCCAATCTAACTAGCAGATTGCTCAAGATCTTAAAAACCCTAACTGACCCTCAAAACTTAATCTCGAGACCTTGACCCACTTAAACCTCAATTACGTACAACTAAACTGTTAGATTTAGTTCAAATTCACAGCACACATTAACAACAACAATACCCAAAAATCCACAAATTTCGAGCCATAGATCTGTTGCAAAGCTTCTAGAATTGCTTAAACCATCAACCCTATTTTATTTCACAAAATCTCAAGTAGCCAAAATAAACCTTGACTTTGCAAAGCTATTACAAGGTCGTTTTCTATCCAAATCATTCAAAACAAACTCCTATATAAAACCCTTCAAGTCTCCTCTCTAACCCCAATTTTCAATCTGCAAAAACTCCCTAGATCCGCCGTTGGCATGCGGTTTTGTGCCTTGGGGTCTGATTTCGATCCCAGCTCATAATTGGTTCTTTCCGGGTATCTATTTCAAGATTTTTGCGGTAAATTTTTCTGAAACCTCTTCTTACTTCCCTCCTATATATGCCTATATCATTTTATTTCCAAATCTATTATATTTTGCCTTACTTATGGCCCTACAAAATAAATAGAAGCTCATTTGTAAAAAGGGCAGCTTTAACATTCATTAGTTTTACTCCTTTTTTCCAATTATCTAATTTTCTAAGATAATTTGCAACAATATTTTGAACTAAGATCTTCTATAATATACTATTTCCACACTCTTTCATCTAATAGTTGTGTTACATCATGACAACGTACTCCTTACTCGGACTAATCGTTACTCTCTGACTGCAGAGAACTCTACAATCCAATAAGCATATACTCGGATGACCAAACTCAAAACAAAATACTACTCAAAACTCCCATTAAGTGCCCCGCTCCTAACCTTTTACTTGGGGTCTAAAGCAACAATCCTTAATCCAGTGTACCAGAACGTCACTTCTGATTTGCATGACTAGTCTGTAATAGGACCCAAAACTAACCATCAGCCGTCTTTCTAGCCATCATGCACCTTCATTAAAGATAAGCTATCATGAACAGGTACACCCTCTTCCTTTCAATTTGAAAACCCGTCTTGGATTTATATAAAATAAAGATGTAAACGGTTGCCATTAACTCGGATGGTAAATGGAGTACCCATAAAATCTTCCAATTGAACTGAACCATTAGAAAAGACTTCAATTACTCGATAAGGTCCATGCCAATGGACTTGGAATTTCCCCAAAAAATGGTGAAAGCGACTATCATAAAGAAGCACCAAATCATTGGACATAAAAGATTTAGGACGTAATTTACTATCATAATAACTCTTCTGATGGTGTTGTGTAGCTTTCATAGTTAAAAGAGCCATAGCCTTAACTTCATCCAATTTTTCCAATTGTGCTAACCGATGGTGGAGGTTTTCCTTATCACCGAGACGTTCATCCAATGCAATATGTAAACTCTGAACTTCCAATTCAATCGGTAATATTGCCTCTTGCTCCTATACCAATTGGAATGGTGTGGAATTGGTAGTCACTTTATACACAATATGATATGCCCACAAGGCTACGAACAATTTTGTATCCCAGTCCGTTGTCATAATGCATTTACGTGTAGTGTATAAAAATATTAAAAATCTTGTATCTATTGTTAATATATGTGTGAGTGCTAGAGGTTATTTTAGAAGATATTATAAGGAGAGGATTTATTATAGCCACTTAGTTAGTGAATTAAGATGACTATTTGTTTTGTTCCTACCTTATTTATATCCTAGAATAGACTCTTTTGTAATTAGAAGAAAAATAAAGGTTGTTTTACCTTTCTTGTTGACTTTTGAGATAGAATGGACCTTGTGAGGAATAAAAAAGAAGAGCATGGGGTGAATAAGGCCCATCCAATAGGATTTGGCTGCCCATGTGAGCGTCTCATAGTCTAATATGGAAAGAAAGGGAGATATACTCCTCTTGCTAGACCGAGAGGAGAGGGAGTTTTGAGTGGTGAACTTTGGAGAGAGATAGCTCTGTGGACATAAAAGCGTTTATAATGAAAATTGGTGGGTGTTTCTTTTGAGTTGTGGGGATTCTAGAACCTATTTACTTGCTTGTTTTGGAGTTGTGAACAAACAATTATGCTTGTTTTAGTAGAGTAGAGTTTATTGCCACCCGTCGAAGAGGGGCAGAAACTTTGAGCTGCTACTGCAAGTCTGGTTTCAACTCTTTCTTAGTGAAATTTACATAGAGTGTGGAAATTTGTGCTAGCTTTCTATCAAGACATCTCTTGTAGCATTTGGAGTTGAAGAGCAAAAGTTGTGAGCTTGAGAGTGGGAAAGGGTTTGCTGCCACCTAACGAAGAGGGGTAGAGATTTTGTTCAACCACCTAAGTTGGACAGTCTCTCCAATCTTTTTGATATTTTAGGTGCTTATAGTAGCTTGTGTAAGCTTTTTGAAAAAACAAAAATCAATACATTTGGAGCTTTGATGAAAGTTTTATGAGCCGTGAAGTGTCAAAGAGGGCAAATTGTTGCAAGGGTTTAAAGAGTAGAATCAACTAGCTACAAAATCTGGAGTTTGAGAGGCATGCATGCGAAATTTTAGAATAAGTTAGATGATGGAGTGAGCTTTCTAAAAAGCTATTGCATGTCTAATTTGGAGAAGGGAAGTGATCACAACAAAGGCTGAAGTGAAGAGGAGCTTTGCTGCCTTTGCATTCGCTTGAAAATTTTAGTACCTACTTCTTTTAGCCATAACTTTTAAATGGTAAGTCATCTATTTGTGAAAATTTGATATGTTTTATAATAGATTTTTGGCTTTCTATAGGCTGTAAGCACGCTTGATTCGACTTTTGGATGAATTTTTAGTGATATATTTAATTTCAACTTGTTGTATAACTTGTATTCCTCATATGCGATTGTATTTTGAGGTATACTTGAATACATACATACTTTTCTTATACCTTTTATACAAGTATATATACTTGTATTTATATCAAGTATTTATATAAGTATTATATAAGTATTATATATAATATTTATATAAGTATTATATCAAGGATTATATAAGTATTATTCAAGTATTTATACTTTATATTTGTACAAGACTTGTACAAGTCTAATACAAGTATAATTTGAAAGCTTGAACAAATATTGTGCAAGTATAGAAGATACTTGCATGGCTTCCTCTCATGTTCCCTGCTAGTTCTAGTAGCTGCTAGGAACCCGGCGTTTTCCTAAGGCGAATTCTTTCTACCCGACACCGTTCCCACACCAAACACTATTTTTATTAAAATTTTACACAAAATACTGTTGGTCTTTTCAGTCTGCCCATTGGCTCGAGGGTGATATGGGGTTGTCTTTCGATGCTTGATCTCATATTTATCTGTCAAAGCCGTAATTGTAAAATTAATAAAATGGGTTCCACGATCTCTAACCAATTCTTTGGGACACCCAAATCGAGTGATAATGTTTTCATATAAAAACGTGGCTACGGTATCAGCATTATCAATTTTTGTTGCCATCGCCTCCGTCCATTTTGTCACCTAATCCGTCGCTACCAAAATATATCTTTTCTGTCCATTACGCGAGGCTGGTGTGATTGGTCCTACAAAATCAATATCCCATTTTTCAAACGGTGCTTGTGCTAAAATTGGTACCAACGATGTCGGGTAGAGAGAATTTGCCTTGGGAAAACGCCGGGTTCCTAGCTGCTACTAGAACTAGCAGGAAACATGAGAGGAAGCCGTGCAAGTATGTTCTATACTTGTACAATATTTGTTCATGCTTTCAAATTATACTTGTATTATACTTGTATAAGTCTTATACAAATATAAAGTATAAATACTTGAATAATACTTATATAAATACTTGTATAAATACTTATATAAAATAATGTATAATCCTTGATATAATACTTGTACAAATACTTATACAAATATTATGTATACTACTTATAAAATACTTATATAAATACTTGATATAAATACAAGTATATATACTTGTATAAAAGATATAAGCAAAGTGTGTATGTATTCAAGTATACCTCAAAATACAATCGCATATGAGGAATACAAGTTATACAACAAGCTGAAATTAAATATATCACTAAAAATTCATCCAAAAGTCAAATCAAGCGTGCTTATAGCCTATGGAATGCCAATAATCCATTGTAAAACATATCAAATTTTCACAAATAGATAACTTACCATTTAAAAGTTATGGCTAAAAGAAGTAGGTACTAAAATTTTCAAGCGAATGCAAAGGCAGCAAAGCTCCTCTTCACTTCAGCCTTTGTTGTGATCACTTCCCTTCTCCAAATTAGACATGCAATAGCTTTTTAGAAAGCTCACTCCATCATCTAACTTATTCTAAAATTTTGCATGCATGCCTCTCAAACTCCAGATTTTGTAGCTAGTTGATTCTACTCTTCAAACCCTAGCAACAATTTGCTCTCTTTGACATTTCACGGCTCATAAAACTTTCATCAAAGCTCCAAACGTATTGATTTTTATTTTTTTTTGGAAAGCTTACACAAGCTACTATAAGCACCTAAAATATCAAAAAGATTGGAGAGACTGTCCGACTTGGGTGGTTGAACAAAGTCTCTGCCCCTCTTCGTCGGAAGGCAGCAAACCCTCTCCCACTCTCAAGCTCACAACTTTTGCTCTTCAACTCCAAATGCTACAAAAGATATCTTGATAGAAAGCTAACACAATTTTCCACTTTTTCTATAAATTTCACTACAAAAAAGTCGAAATCAAACTTGCAGTAGCAGCTCGAAGTTTTTGCCCCTCTTCATCAGGTGGCAGCAAACTCTACTCTACTAAAACAAGCATAATTTTTTTCTCATAGCTCCAAAACAAGCAAATGAGTAGGTTCTAGAATCCTCACAACTCAAAAAAAACACCCACCAATTTTCATTACAAACGCTTCTATGTCCTTGGAGCTATCTCTCTCCAAAGTTCACCACTCAAAATTCCCATCTTTCTCTCAGTCTAGCAAGAGGAGTATATCTCCCTTTCTTTCCATATTAGACTATGAGACGCCCACATGGGCAGCCAAATCCTATTGGATGGGCCTTATTCACCCCATGCTCTTCTTTCTTATCCCTCACAAGGTCCATTCTACCTCAAAAGTCAACAAGAAAGATAAAACAACCTTTACTTTTCTTCTAATTACAAAAGAGTCTATTCTAGGATATAAATAAGGTAGGAACAAAACAAATAGCCATCTTAATTCACTAACTAAGTGGCTATAATAAATCCTCTCCTTATAATATCTTCTAAAATAACCTCTAGCACTCACACATATATTAACAATAGATACAAGATATTTAATATTTTTATATACTGCACGTAAATGCAGTATGACAACGGCATGGCAAAAGTTTGTGTAGGTCTACCAATACGCTGACAAGGATCACAACATCGGACGTATTGGTGTGCATTTGAGAATATTGTTGGCCACCAATATCCCGCCATTAAAGCTTTGCGGGCAGTACTGTCACCGACAAAATGCTCTCCACAACTATCCTTCCAATATAGTACGTACTTCACTTTCAAAAATACAACGGCGTAGAATTCCGTCTCTCCCCTGTTTATACAAACGTCTCCAATCATCATATATGGAGCACTTTTCAAAATCAAGCGTTTCTTAAGTTTCTTACTATATGTAGGTGGAAATGCCTGAAATGTCAGATACTGGATCAATTCACTATATTCTGGGGTGATCACGTCGACGGCATATAATTTTGCATCAGGAAGTGCATCATTGATAGATTCGTTACCAAATATATTGGACAATCGAGATAAATGATCTACATTAGGATGTTTCTTTCCTGGTCGAATATTAATAATAAAATTAAATTCTTGAAGGAGTAACACCCACCGAGCGATGCGTCCACTCAATTGAGATTTATCAATCATATACTTAAGAGCATCATGATCAACATGAAATACAAATGGGTAACCAAGCAAGTAATGCCAAAATTTTTGGACAGAATAGATCATGCCCAAGGCTTCCCGTTCAGTCGTAGTATAATTTCATTCCGCAGCTACGAATTATTGACTAGCATAATAGATGGGATGATCCAAACCCTTTTCATCTTTTTGGCTCAGTATGGATCCAATAGCAACATTCGAGGCATCAACATAAACATGAAAGGGTTTTGTCGAACAAGGTGCAATAAGTACTGGTGCTGACACCAATTTTCGTTTTAACTCTTCAAACGCAACTGTACATTTCTCAGTCCAAATTGGACTAGATCCATCCGGTGGCGGTTTTTTTAAGAGATTCGTTAATGGTTGACATATTTCTAAAAATAAATGAATGAATCGCCTATAAAAATTGACATGGCCTACGAAACTACGAACACTAGATACTGTTTTTGGCTTTGGTAAAGCCAATATACGAGTAACTTTATCTGGGTCAGTAGCGATACCGGCCACGAAAACGATATGTCCCAAAAGCTTTCCCGATGGTACGCCAAATTGACACTTTTCAGAATTCAAAGATATCCCATATTTATCACATTGGTCCAAATAGTTACCAAGACGTTCCAAATGATTCGCTGTAGTACTGAATGTGCAAAAATCATCCAAAAATATTTCCATCGACAATCATAAATAATCTTGAAACGCTTGCATCATTACCCTTTGAAATGTAAGCCGGGACATTACATAATCCAAATGGCATCACTTTATAAGCAAATGTGCCCCAATCTGTAGTAAAAGTAGTCTTCAACTGGTCCTCTTCTGTAATTTTTATTTGATTATAATCCAAGAATCCGTCCAAAAAAGAATAACATTCATGCCTAGCTACTGCGTCCAGTATACTATCTGTAAAAGGTAAAGGAAAATAATCTTTCTTGGTAGCCGCGTTTAATTTACGGAAGTCCTGACAGATACGGATTTTCCCATTTTTCTTCGGTACTATCACAATTGGTGAAACCCATTCACTATACGGGACTGGATATATAAAGCCCACATCTAATAATTTATCTACTTCCTCCTTGACCATGAGAGAATATTTTGGATTAAGACGGTGTTGTCTTTGACAAACTGGTGTAGCATCTTCTTCTAAGGTAATTCGATGCTCACAAACTTCGGCAAGAATACCTTTTAAATCTACATACGACCAAGCAAAAGTAGATTTATGATTTAGAAAGAATTCTTTTCAATTTCTTAGCTCTATACCCGTAATACCGGTGTATACTTTGATAATCTGGGGTGTTTCATTGGAATCCAAGTTAATGGATTGGCACACAGGTTCCTCATTAACCTCCGGATTGATTTGCCCCTCCTGCTCTGAACTCTTCATATGGGCCGGTGTCATGGTGAGAGTCTTAGCCCTAAAAAACAATAGGTCTTTTTTGCCTTTCCTTTCTTAAGTGCAAGATGAGATTCATAAAGTTCATAAAATTGAAGAATTTACATAAAAACATACTTTATTAACCCTAACATATTTTGCCTTTAGAAAACCGCCCTCAATTTTGCCCATAAGTCCTAGGATATCACATCAATTGAAGCAAAATTTGGACACAAGGTACTTAAGAGAGTAAGATATCAAACCCCAAAAAACCTTTTGATTATAGCTCATGTGGTTAGAGAGAACCATGTTGTCAAAGTAATCCCTCCATGCTGCCTTTGATTCCAGACCCCCTTTGCTTCATACCTTCATTGCTCTTCATTAAAGAAGATCTAAGTGCTAAAATTTGGTAGGCTTATAGCTTGTAACATGTTGTAAACACCCTCCAAATATTGCTCCAAAATTCTTCTCCAAACTTGAGTTATAGGTTCCATCCTTCTTCTTTAATTTTGCCTTCTAACAACTCTGGATCTGACCACAATTTTCCTCATAACTCCTCGAATATAACTCCAATAGCAATCAGTTTTTTACACAACTTAAAAGACTCATATATCTACAAACCCTAACAAAGTTTACTCAAAATACTATTCTGATCACAAAGATATGCTCCCTCAAACTTCACTGATTTGGAGATAGACCCCTGTCACTTTGAAAGAGCATAACATTTTATTTATAAGACTAATGAGTATCAAACATACACTCATCTCTTCCTTAACTTACATAGATCATGTTTATCAAATTTCACACTCAAATTCGTCTCGTAACTCCCTTTATACCCAAAAAAAACCCACACACATGCACTGCCCATACAAACCCTCAACCCTACCTTCACTCTATTTCTCTTTTCATTCAGACTGGTTACAATTTCACTCATAACTCTTTGCTCAAAGGTCATATTGACTTGAGATTTTGATACAAAGTAATTAACTCTATAAGAAACAAAAACCTAACAAATTTTGCTACTAAACTCTAAGTGGTTTCCAAGAACCAAGGCCCGAAATTTAGTAACCCTCACTGCCCTAGTCTTAAACACCTACAACTTTCACGACTCATATCTCTCTTGATACTTGATGAAAAGTCATGAAAATTATCTCTATGAGTTCCTTATCTTGTCTACTACAAACCTACAAAAACTCGCATCTAAAATCCTCTCCAAGCTTCCTTTTTTTACAAAAATATATACTGCCTATTAAAAAAATCCTACACCTTCCAAAAAAACTCTCCTCCTTCTTCACGACCCTTCTTTGTCATCTCCCTCCTAGTCTTCTTTATCCTCTTGGTCAAAAAGACCTCTTAGCCCATGTCTTTTCCACTTCCTCAACCTTTTCTTTTTTACTAACTTGAAGAAATTTCACTTTTCAAGGTAAATTTCCATTGTATCTTCTTACTACTAATTTTCTATCAACCTTTCTTCTAATCTTAATCTTTTTATTTTAATGCATTCTTTTATGTTTTTCACACTATGTTTTGATTTATAACACGACACCGGCAAATTGGACTTATCTAATTTTGGTTCCAATGTACCAACTTTATTTACCGCATAATTATTCATCCAGTCCGCAATGACATCATCGGAATTTATTGCATCCTCCTGATCTAAAAAATATTCCCTTGGACCTCCATACTGGTGTAACACGCCTGGGTTCCGCATGTGAATTGGATCCTTATCAACTTGCATCGCATTATTAACTTCGTCATACTCTGCCTCAGATTGGCCCTCATCTTCAGATATTGCTTCTGTGCACCTAATTTGCGACTCCCCATGATATTGAACTGGGTACATTTGTAAAACAATCTTGTCATTATCCTCTCCAATAGTTAACATTCCATGGCCCCAATCGTTCCTAACTTTGGCTTGATATAGCCACGGCCGATCCAATAATATTGGATATGATAGAGTGGAACTCTGTGATTGGAAAACAATATAATCAATTTCATATGTAATTCCCCCGATTACAGTATTAATACTACGAAAAATACCCATTGGTTTTATCCTACTATGATCTGCCATTCTCAATACCAATGTCGTGGGTACTAATTGTTTTAAATCCAACTCCTCCATTGTATCGGCGTTCATTAAGTTCACACTAGAGCCACCATCCACTTGAACTTCAGGAATGAGAACACCATCAATTGATACATCGATAGTTGGTGCTCCCTGATCGGGATTCAAACTAATCTCATGAATTTCTTCATTACAAACTCTACGTCGTATTAACGAGGAATTCAATGTAGAACGACATTTTGGTGCAAGTGCTAACAATTGCTTCATGATAATAGAAGGTTTAATTTCATCCAAATCTTTCATAATATCATATGGTTTCATATTGGCAATGATTTCCAGTGGCCTCTTCTTTTTCATGGGTTTTAATTTGATCCCTTGAGATAATTTTCTTACGAAGTTCGGAACTAGAACTGCTGCATGGACTTTGTCATAATTCGTGTCTATAAGAGGATCTTTTAATGGATAAGATGGCTCTCGGATCTTTGCAGATATTGGTATTGGTTTTGATTGAACCATTATCTCAGGGCTAAGATTATTTTCAAGTTGCACAGACGAATTGGATTCCCGCATTAGTAATTCCTTTGATACTGGTGTTAGATTTGAAGCATCATTCAATAATTGACATTGGTCCGCTGCAATTGGTACTTCCAATTGTTGAATTAGATCTTTCTCCTTTTGCTGGGCCCGAGTAAGTACTGCATGGACGCATTCCACCCGATTTACTGGAGAATCTTGTGGTACTCGAATATTGTCCTCCATCTTAATTTGCAGCTGAATACATTGATCTCGGTTATTAATATTAAACGGAGCGTTGCACTGCTGGTAAGTATGTCCAGATTGCTTACAATTTCCACATACTGGAGCGTAATCATCACTAGCTCTAAGATTGGAACATTCACTAGCATAATGTCCTAGCTGCCTGCAACGATAGCATCGAAGTAGTCTTCTTCCTCCTCCATCTGGTATATAGGGCGTCTCAACTAGTATATACCGGCTAGGCTTGTTCCACGTTTGATGAGTAAAGGATCCCAATCGACCAGTTGGTATTGTAGGATCTCAAATTGGGTTCCGAATAGGGAGATATTGGGATTGTCGTTGCTGATTTTGCCCAAAACCTTGGAAATTGGGGTCACCTTCTTGATTATATTTAGAATTTTAAAAATTATAGAAATTTCTATTTTATTTAATAGAACGATTTCCATTCCAGCCAAACCTATTTTCACTCTGAACTTGATTTACATCCCACGAAGTTGGTTGAATCATAGTTTGATTGTCTAACTGATCTTGCTTTTTTAAATTTCAGCAATTTGTGGTTACATGCTTACTTCCACAAAAGGTACATTGCACCATCATTTGGGGTGGCGAAGGGCACTCTGTTACTAAATGGCCTTGCCCCTTACAATTACTGTACCAAATATTGGGGCATATATTAGTTGATTTATGCCTCTTTTCCTTATCCTTTGCCAGATTAACAACCAACTCGTCCATCTTCTTTGTTAAAGTTAACAACAAAGTCTCATTTGGATCCTTTGATACTAGTTTGTTAAAGAATTCTTTTATAGATATTGGTTTTTGATATGGGGAGTGTGGGATTGTAATTGTTGGTGGTACAGCCTGCAATGGAACAACATTCACTATCCTTTGCGAATTAACACTAAAATTTGCACCGTAGTCAATTGTTCTTGGATAACTGTTTACTAGTTTCATTCCAGGTTGGTATTTGATACCCTCCTTGAGATGGAATCAGTGTCGCTCTTATGGTTAAGAATTGATCATAATGACATTCCTCCCATACCTTAGCTCGGTCAAGTGAGGCAACCACAGTCGCGGATTGGACCTCCTTTACAAACAACTTCAATTCTGGTGGGTATAGTCCGTTAATCAATATGGACATAACAAATGAGTCCGGCATTTGGTTATTTGGCTATTCTCGAAGGATATTTGCTACTCGGCCATAATATGACTGCATTGCTTCTCCCGGTACCATTTTGCTATTCATTAATCTTTCTCTAAGACGTTCTTTAAATCCTTTTGGTCGAAAATGAGTCAAAAATGCATTTTTCAATGCCTCCCAATTAGGAAATTGTCTCACGGGTTGGCAGTTATACCATTCAAATGTCGTATCTTTCAAGGTTGCTGGCAACCATCTTAACCAAATATCTTCAGTTCTACCATTATTGGCTACACATGCGGTCAGGAATTGAGACAAGTGTTGTTCTGGGTCGGCTCTTGGAAGACCCCTAAAGGTAGGTAATGGGGCTACGCTAGTTGTGCAATCACCCACTGCACCCATTTGTACTGCAATTGATACTGCTGGATCCCCCCCCGCCATTGAAGGTGACAATATTCTACTTGCTTCCTGGTTAAATTAAATGCTGCTTCCCTCAATTGTCTTTTCCGGAGTTCTAGGCCTCTGCTCTTTAGTATTATTATCTGCAAATAATTTTATTGGTTGAAGTTGAGGTGAAAACGACAGATTTTGGAATACACTGAATTGGCCCTTACTTACAAGCGATACATTCCCTACTGAAGAACTAGCCTTGCTAGAATCGGCTATATCCACTATTGAGAAAGTATCCAATGGAATACCTAAATCTTCTGTGCTCCATTCTCTTTCCGCTAATGGGCTCAAGAGATACACTGGGCTATTCACGGAGTTATCCACGAGTGCTTCTGGCAACTTCTTTAATGGTATATATGTTTGAAATATTAAAGATCTTTCATATTCTTGGTATGCTCGGATATGCCGACAGGCGTGCAACCACGGTTTAATCCAACTCTATCGACGCTTCTTTTTTAGCTTCCGTTCTTGCTCGTCCCGCAACAAATTTCTTAATTGTGCTCTCTCTTGTCTTCCTTTCGACTGACGTATTTTTCTCAGAGCAATGTTCTCATTCTTATTAACCATAATCTTTCATCATCTATTATTGACATTGCTTTCCATCACTATTGTAACTATTTATTCAGCAGTTAATTCCTAACACTCAATACTATTGTCAATCCTCGGCAGCAGCGCCAAAATGTTGTTGTCGTCTGTCTCTCTTACTCTACCAATATTACCTAGAGTAAATCTGTAAAGGGAGATTTGAACACAGGAAAAGACTATTTATATTGAGTTAAACTATTAGGGTCACATAACTAACTGCCTAACTAAACATTAGAGTCCAATGCACACGTACATGCTTTTCTCTAAAATACTGCTGTCCACTCTACTGGTTCTGCTATTCCGCAACTAAAGATACTTCGTGACACAATCGTCCACCAATACTCCTACTGTAATCTTCTGTCTTCTTCCGAATCCATAATAACAATTGGCAATGTCACACCATTTCCACAGACTGCATACACCCGCTTCTTTCTTCGATCACTGGAAATAATTCCTCACCTACAACATCTCTCGAAACAAATTATTATTCCAACATTCTCCACCGCTCAACTCTCACAATCAATACGGCATGACACTCACATCCACAACTGAATTTCATTGACATAGCCGGTCTTCAACCTCCAATTCACCGCAAAGAACTTCACGTAATAAACAATCATAATTTCTTACTCATCCACATATATATATAAATTTTCTATTTTATTATTGTACTTCATCATTGATATGGTATAACCCTTCGGAATAGAATCTGGATCCTCCGCTACAGTCTAACAAAAAAAAAGAGAGAGAGATAGCACCAAGCTTACCCCAGCTCAGGACTATCACAGTCAGGCCCTTATTGCTACTGTCCGAATCAATTTATACTTATCCCAATTGGTATTAACCGCTACACAACCGACGATAATTACTTTTTCTAACTCTCTTACCCATGCTGCCTTCTAAACTGGCCATTTATCGGCTTCCTGCCTACTTTTAATCCTACAAACTATGTATTGTAAATCCTAAAATTCCTACCTATTCTACAATCTTGTATAGATCATAATGATCCATTTTTCTTAGGCTTTATAAACCATTGACTAGAATATGGTACAAAAGAGGGCTCTAGAATCTTTATCTTCATCTTTTCTTTCAATAATTCCACCAAATTTGGCAAATATGCCTTTGGTACTCAAATTGGCTTCAAATTTTAAGGTACATGTGGTATAGTGAAAATAACCATTGGAGTTATAACATTTAGATCTACACACCCAATTTCATGAAATTCAAAGACAAATGATTTACCTTGTTTTGTTAACATCTCTTTGAAGTACTTAATTTCTTCTGGCAACAAAGAACCATCAGAACCAATCTTCAATTCCTCAAATTTTTTTTAGTGAATTTGTATCCAATATTCTTTAGATTTCTTAAATTCTTTTTTCTTGATGTTTTTTCCATTTGTTCTTTAATTGTACCTCGCTTTATAGTGGTACTCCTAAAAAATTTGTAAATTCTTCAACAATCCTTGGTAATGGATTCTCTTTCAATTTATCTTGATTGCATTCATGATTTGGAAGCATAATCAAAAACTATATTGTCCTCCTCTCATCTTCACTACAAATTTGTGCATTAGTTGAACTATCATTAAGCACTTTTATTTCTATCCAAGTCGTAATAATATATGATTGTCCCAAAATAAGAAAATAAGATTTTATATCTTAAACAAAGAAATTTTATTCCATTACGACATCACCAATCTAAATTTTCACATCTGGATAAGCACCATACAATTCACCTTGTGTATTATTAGCTACTCGTATTATCTATCTAAGCTCTATATCAATTGGTTACTTTTGCTTCATATAAAGTTCCTTAGACATAAGATTTATTTTCAAATCATAATCAATTAAAGCAACAATTGGCTCATCCATATCTCTAATCTTCATTAATACATCTATAGTTACTCTAGTCCAATGCTTTCAAGTATAATAACTCAAAAAAAATTTCTCCTTGTCACTTGGATTATCAAAATGTGCTCTTTGATTATAACTCCTTCTTCTACTTGTTGATTATTTACAACAATTGCCAATTTCATCTTCTTCATCCTTATATACATATATATCAATAGTATGATTTGATCGAGCTTCATCCATTAATTGCCCCTTCTATTTAATACTGTCAATAATGTCATCATGAAATTCTTTTTTTGCAATATCCAAAATCTCCTTCAATGTAAATTCAACTTTAGCATTGAGTACATGTTCTTCAAGCACCCTTTTTAAATCTGTTGCTGCTTCAATACCAGAGAAAAGTTTGTAAGCCGTGGACTTATCTTTTTCTCCTAAGTCCTTTGATTTTTGTTTTTTTATGATATTGAGACATCTTTTATTGATAACTCTTATAAAGCCATCTCACAATCCTTATCTCCTCAAGTCGGCCTCTCGAAAGAACTTCCTTTTCTTGTGTCATTAGAATCCTGTCTTCTCTTTTTTTCTATCAAGGCTTCATGTTGGCTCTTAGCAATATAGGTATGCACTGACAAAGCTTCCATAAGATCCTTCCAACTTATAGTTCTACAAATTATTGCAGCAGTTTTTAATAAAACTTCTTGTAACATGTTCTTTTTATACATCATAGAACTAGCACAAGATCAAAGTCCACTTGATTCAATACTTCTAAAAAAATCTTGATTGCCATTGTTATCCATCTTAATACCAAAACTTATAACTTCTATCATTGCAATCCCATTTGCTGCCAAATAATCCTTAATTAGTGCTTTCATACCTCCTTTATCAAAGTTAGTTTAGAAAAAACCACCAGTATGTTTTAATGTCACTTTTTCATCTTTTCAAAAAATAATACCTTATTATATCATTTCATTGAATTCACCACAATCCTTTCAAGAATGAAAATCATCATCACACCAAATATATCTTTGTACATACCTTTGCTTAAAAGTAGCTTTTGAACTCATTGTATAAGTCTTCTCTTCAAGCCTTGTAAGTTTAATTTAAAGATCTTGTATTCCACGTATAAGTTCTTCAATTCCCACATCTTCTTTTTTTGATGTAGTTGTTGAAGGTTGGACAATAGGTACTATTGATTGTGAAGTGAATACTTGAATTTTAGATACTCGCTCAATTCTTTGAATATCAACCTTATCCTTTCTCTTTTCTCTTTTTACAAGCAATTCTACCACATCTTCGACTTCTTTCCATTTTGTTGTCAATCCTTCATCCTCTTTTTTATCCTCAAGAAGAATTTCGAATCTTTCTTGCAATTCTCCATCAACTGCTTGAAGAAATAATTCAACCTTGTTTAGTCATAAGGTTATCTTTTCCACTTTTGATAATAAAAAATACTGCCTCTCAAATTTCCTTAATAATTTAGTAGCTTGCAATTTCTTATTAAGGCACTCAATCCATTCCAAAAATGATTTCTTAGTGACTTGATCAAAGTCTTCTAAAAAATACTCATCTCTCAATGCATGAGAGAATGTCTCCCAAGAACTTCCAAATTGTTCTATAATTGATTTGACATATTCTCTTATTTTCGACATCATAACAAACTCAAATCATAAAATCATATTCTTTTTAAAGACTTGATTCAATTTCATTTTCTATACATAACATCTTAAATATTTAGAGATATCTTTCCATCAAACTAGTCAATCTTGTTAACCATTGCTTGCAATGCTTTGATTGCCAAAGCCTCTTTGCAATCATTGCCCTATTATTGTTGCATAAATAATATAAAAACTAGAAACATATTTATAATATTTGGATTTAAATATATAACTTATTTATTAGAAGAAAATCCACTTGAAGCTCTATTTGAAGTTTTACTTGAAGCGCCACCGAAAGCTCCATTAAAAACTCCAAATTCAACCTTCTTACTATCTTGTGCCATCGATTCCAAATAATCACAATAAAATCCATTATCTTCTACTCCAAACTTTCATGTCAGGTTCACCACTTATATTTTATTATATATTATCTTGTTTGGAAATGCGCCGGGTACCTAGCTATAGAGGATGAAGTTGCGGTTTACAAATTCCCAAGAACCTTTAACAAGTTTCATGTGTATAAGAAGAATATGATTGAATATCAATACAAAAGTACTTAAGTCAATACAAAGAGCTTTAAAACACTCTTCTTGATAACTTCATCTACATATAAATTTCAATTTCTTTATTACTTGTCACAATGAAGTAACTAAGATTTTTCTTTATAAGTCTTAATCTTATTCAATGAACTTCAATAAGCTTTAATTCTTAATCTAATTGTCAACTTGGTGTGAAATTTTGTATAAAAATATAAATATAAATCTTTTATATATTTAGAAAATTTTAATCCAACTCAACTTACAGATTGTAGAAAATCAACCAAAATGCACACTAATATCACTTGGCTCCCAACTTGGAAGTTAATACAAATATCCTAGCAACAATTTCTCTTTTTCCAACAATTAACTTTAGCTAAAATTTAGTGTACAACTTGTTCTTCAAGTCTTCTAATATTGTGCCAAATTTCACCTTGATTCAACTAAAAGATCTTTAGATATCACAAAAGCCCTAAATAATCTAAAATGGCCAATTTCTGGTATCTCTTTGTACTAAAGATCAAATAAATTCCAATTACACAATTAGATTGCTATAAGTTTTTATTCAATATTAGCACATTCAATCATCCATAGATTTTGAAATTTTCAACTATAGATGTCACTTCAATTGCACATAATAGTTGAAAGTATTGGTCCTATTTTTATTGCATAAAAATTTAACCTCCAATACAAACCTTGATTTTAGATAGCAATTGCTAAGTCTTTCTAAATCCTACAAAAACAAGCCTAATATCTCTAGAATAAACTTAAAGCTAATTCTCTAATCCTAATTATTGATCTCCAAATGAGTTGATATCTTGCCTTTGGTGGCTGTTTTTGTTTCTAGAGATTTGATTTTGACCCGGTCCCATATACAATCAACCCTCGAGTATCAATCCAACTTATTCTAAGAATTTTTAAGCTTAACCCTATCCTCTATTTAATCTTAGTATCAACCATATTAATTATTTATCTCCTCTATCTTATTTTTATTAACTTATGGCTTTTCAAAAGTAGTGAAAGATTTTTTACAACCTATAAGGAAAATTTAATAACTAACTTTTATCTAATAGCTATTAAATAATTATTAATAGCTAATAGATAAAAATAATCTAAGAGGCTTTCATAAACTAATCTAAGAGGCTTTCATAAAATCTTTCTTAAGAATCTTAAATTCCTATTGAACCAAGATATTTGAATATTAAGTAAAAATCACTATTGTTCATGTTTTTCACCACATAAATATGTTACAACATGACAACATTACATGTGCACATATGTGTAAGAACAAAGAAATTAATGCCATTTTAAGCAATGGCTATGATTCCTTATTATTTGGATGTCCATATCTTATCAAAGACATTGATATTACAATAGAATCTATAGAGGTTATATCATTGCAAAGTATATATGATCATCTCAAGATAGATCATAAGCAATTTATAGACGTGTGTATCTTAATGGATATTGACTACAATAAAAAGATTAGCAAAGTAGGATCCAAAATAGCCCTTAATAAAATAAGAACTCATAGTAAACTGGAAAATATTGAATTCCACAAAGAAGGTGAATTTAACATAGATAGACTAAGAAAAATATACAATTGCTTATATTCAAGAAACATGATTTAATGATTTTCACTTGAAATGTATGAACCATTTCATATAGTAGACAAACTATACAGCTTTATTATAGTTCTTCAAAAGAAAAATATTTTTTTCAAAACGATTTGATTCTTGTTGTCATTAGACTCTTAATAATATTTGCAAATTTTTTTATCAAACATCTTTGGTCTAAAAACTGTAGTATCTAATCAATAGGATTTGATATATGATTTTAAATATAATATAGATGATCAATCTCTAGGTTATAAGATACTATTAAATATGGTGGACACATTTTGTGACCATGAAGTCTATATTTCTTCTTACTTTTAACAAATACAAACTCTAGCTTTTCACTAGGTCCAACATCTATTCCTAGATGTTTCAATGTCAAGGATATGAACTAGAAAAGGATACATAATCTAATGAAAACTGTATCCAAGGAAAGTCACAAAATGGAAATAAGAAAGTATGTATATTCAAAGAAAACTGGAATGGCTATTGCCAAAGACTGGAAACATGAAGACTCTTGAAACTAGACTAGAACCAAGAAAGGAGTTGATAAGAGTGAAGAGGGCTTCACTCTTGCCTCTATAAATATTATCTAAATAAGAACTATGTGGCGGTATTCTATAAGACATCATACACGTGTTTCATTTGCAAGACACGTGTCAAACTTGCATGATAAGTTTTCCACATGTGCGCCACGTATTTGGCTTATTCCGCAAGCTACCAACATGTACGCCACGTACTTGGCTTGTTCCGCAAGCTACCAACATAAACGCCACATACTTACCTTATTCCACAAGCTACCAATATGTGCGCCATGTGGCTAGCTTATTGGCCAAGTTTTTAACCTACCAATCACCTATAGACATGTATAAAGGTGATTTTGCATCTACGAAGCTTCTAGAAAGCTTCTCTATCAGATATTATCAAATCAACTTATTTTACCTATTTCTATTGGTCTATATTATTTAAGCAATTTATTGGAGTAAATCTTATGTCCGTGACATTATCCCCCCTTCTAGGGACGAGTTCCACGAGGAACGGCGATTATATATTGAAGAAGTCCAGGATACGTCAAATTGTACTTGTCACATATTTTGATCTTTGTTTCCTTTGAAGGTAATTGATGGTACATCTAAAATATTGTTCCAAGACTTGGTTCACGCGCTCTGTTTGTCGATTAGTTTGAGGATGAAAAGCTAAAGATAATTTTATGTCCACTTTTAAGATCTTGAAAAGGATTCTCCAAAATCTTGATACAAATTGAGTTTCTCTATCCGATATAATATCCTTAGGTAATCCATGATAGCGATAGATATTATCAATGAAAAGCTTAGCTGTTTCTTCACGTGTGATAGATTTTGTGCATAGCACAAAATGTGCCATCTTGGTGAACCGATCTACTATCACAAATATAGAGTCATAAGATCTTGAGCTTGGAAGATCTTTGATGAAATCCATAAAAACAAAAGACCATGGTTGTTTTGGAATAGGTAATGGCTGAAGAAGCCCAAAAGATTGATGACGAAGAATCTTTGATCTTGAGCAAGTATCACATGATTGTACAAAGTCTTTGACTGTTTTTCACATCTGAGGCCATCAAAAATCTCTAGATATAAGTTCTAAAGTCTTGTTGCATCCAAAATGTCCTGCCGCTGGAAAATCATGACATGCTTGAAGAACACATAAACATGCTTCTCCTTCTAGAACATATAGGCGTCCTTCAAAATATAATAGATTGTTCTTGAACTCGAATTTAAAAGAATCTTGAGACTTAGAAGAATTATCTTTGTTATCATGAACAAGAGAGTCTGAGGACATACTTGATTGAATTTGCTTGAGAAAAGTTGAATCAACAGTCAATGTTGATTTTATTGCTTGAAGATAAAACCGTTGTGGTTTCAAGAGAACCGTTCTTTTTTGCTCAAAAGCTGCATCTCTTTCTTTTGGTGCAAAATAAGAACATCTGGAAAGGGCATCAGACAAACCTTGTTTTTTTCCTGGCCGATAAGTGATAATGAATTCAAATCTTGACAAAGACATACTCCAATGAGCTTGACAATGATTCAACATGCATGCCGACATGAAATATTTGAGGTTCTTGTGATCCGTATACACGGTGACTGAACTAGAAGCACTTTCTAGATAATGATGCCATTCTTGAAAAGAATCCACAATTACAAGAAGTTCTTTGTCGTGGATCTCATAATTGATCCCGACTGTTGAGAATTTTCTTGAATGAAAAGCTACTAGATGAAGTTTGTCATCTGTTCCTATTTGTGACAAAATTACATCCAAGGCAAAGTCTGATGCATCTATTTCTATAAAAAATACTTTGGAAAAATCTACACGATACACGGCTGGTGCAGAAACAAACAATGTCTTCAAAGCTTCAAATGCTGCTTCCGCTTCTTGATTCCATTGGAATTTGTCTTTACAAGTCAAATGTGTAAGTAGAGCCGCAACGCAAGAAAAGTCTTTGATGAAGATCCGATAATAATTGGCAAATTCTAAAAAGTATTGGACATCTCTTATTGTCTTTGGAATCTTCCAATTCATGATTGTTTGGACTTTCTTAGGATCCATCATGAGACCATCATTTGAAATGATGTATCCTAAGAAATCAACTTGAATAGTATGAAATACACACTTTTCCATCTTGGCGTATAATCCCGCATTTCTAAGTTTTTGTAATACTTGACAAACATGTATTTCATATTTTTCTACATTCTTAGAATAGATCAAAATGTCATCTAGGTAGCAAACAACAAAATTATCTAAGAATTCACAAAAAACATCATTCATGAGATATTGAAAAGCAGTTGGTGCATTCGTAAGTCCAAAAGGCATGACATTATATTCAAAATGTTCGTACCTAGTTCAAAATGCAGTTTTCTATTAATCTCTTTTTTTGATGTGTACTAGATTGTATGCTCCTCTTAGATCTATTTTTGTATAGATCCTAGCTTGATTCAACTAGTCAAGGAGTCTTGATATCAGAGGTAGTGGATATCTATTCTTGATTGTAATCTGATTGAGTCCTCGATAGTCAACACACATCTGCAATGATCCATCTTTTTTTTTTACAAATAGAATTGGAGCTCCTGCTGGAGATTTAGAATGGCATATGAAATTCTTGGCCAAATTCTCGTCAATATACGCCTTGAGTTCAGCTAATTCATCTTGTGATAAACTGTAGATTGGTCCAAATGGTGGCTGAGTTCCTTCTTTAAGGTCGATTGAACAATCATATGGATGATGCTCTAGAAGAATATCTGTATTCTTTTTCTCGAAAACGTCTTAATAATCTTGATACTGACTTGGAATGCTACTTGAAGTCTTTCCATCATTGGAAATAGGTGTAGCATAAATGACAAAAGGTGATCATTCTTCTGCAGCGTACAAGAAAGCTCTTGCACCTACGAACGCAGGTTTAATTCTACTAGACTTATGATTTCTTATTCGATTAACTATATTGTTAGCTATACTTTTTAAAAAGTCCAGAGTATGAGAAATCCAATCTATTTGAGGGTTGTGTTTTTCTAACCATGATAGACCTAGAATAACTGGAATAGAGGGAGATCTAATTATGTTGAAAATTACGTAACTATTATGGCCATTTACTATTACATCTAGAGGAAGTGTTTCATAAGTAACATCTCTAGAAGATAAAAGACAACCATCTATGACTTCTATGTGTACAGCTTTAGATTTTTGTACTATCTATATTCTGTGGCTTTTAGCAAATTCTTCATCTAAAAAACAAGCCGAGACTCCTGAATCTATTAAAGCAAAGGCTTTGTAATTATTAGGTCCTAAATACACATCTATTATAAAATAAAGAGATGGTTGTGAGGAGAGGATAGGACCTTCATTAGAAATTATACAAGATCCCAGCCGCACGGTCCTTATTGTGGCTGGACAAACTTGTTTTCCGACATATTGTCTTCTTTGACAATCATACTCCTCATCTAGTAGTTGCGTCATTTCTTTGGACAATTTTGAGTAGTATATTTAGATTCTCTACAATACAAGCATAATCCTTCTTGACGACGTTGAATCTTTTCTTGTTCAGTAAGCGGCTTAAAGCGTACAACATTAATTTGCATATCCTCGACTTTTGAAGGTATATAATAAAAAGTCATTGGTGTTGCCACTGAATTATAATGTTGTTGAGGTTTTCTTGTACAACTTTCAGATCTAAATTCGAAAAGTTGATTATCACACTTCACTGCAAAGTCTATTGCTTGACTCAATGTTTGAGGATCGGGTAAGTTCAACATTAATTTCTTCACTTCAAATTGTAATCCATAGTGAAACTGACTGATGAGTGCAGCATTGTTCCACTTAATATCGATTGCTAATTGTCAAAATTGTGAAGCATATAATATCATTGATCGATTGCCTTGACATAGGATATGAAGCTTGTTGGTTGCAACATGAGTTGTATCGTGTTCTCCATACATAGATCAAAATTTTGCTAAGAAAGCTTCTAAATTATCCAATATTAGATCATGTCATTTCAGAAAAGATGAAAACCAAGATAAGGCAGAACGTGAAAGTAGTGTACCAATTAATCTGACTTGTGATCCTGGAGTTGGAAAACTTTGCAATTGCAATTCAATCACCAGTTGGACTTGGTTGATGAATCTTCGAAATTTGAATCTTGTGCCATCAAACTTCTTAGGTAGACCAATTTTTGGTTCTCTGATGCTTGGACGATGTTCCAATGTAGGAGGAATTATATGGCTTGGTATAGATGTTGAAGCAGCTCCAACTATATCTATATCTTCATTATTTGGTAACCTTGTTGCTCCTTGTGGAGGTACAGTGAGTTGATGCATTGGAAGCATCAATTCTCTCATTTGTTTTTGCATTTGTACCATTGCACTTTTTATTTTGGCAAGCTCAGCCATGATAACACTTCAAAAAATATCTAACACTACTCAAGATAAGTAGGAGGGAGAACAAAGAAAATACTAGGAATAATATCAGTTTAAAAGAGGGTAATCCGCAACTTCTAATATGCTTGTGTCTTATCAAGAGAAAGGGATAATCTACTCTTAATCAAGATAAGACAAAGCTATGATATTATAAATGTACTCTTGTTAATCTATCAAGGACATAAATTAGAAAAGGATACATAATCTAATGGAAACTATATCAAAGAAAAGTCACAAAATGGGAATAAGAAAGTATGTATATTCAAAGAAAATTGAAATGGCTATTGCCAAAGATTGGAAACATAAAGACTCTTGAAACTAGACTAAAACCAAAAAAAGAATTGATAAGAGTGAAGAGGGCTTCACTCTTGCCTCTATAAATACTATCTAATTAAAAACTACGTAGCGGTATTCTATAGGACTTCATACACATGTCTCATTTACAAGACACGTGTCAAACTTGTATGACAAGTTTTCCACATGTGCGCCACGTACTTGGCTTGTTCCGCAAGCTACCAACATGTGTGCCATGTGGCTAGCTTCTTGACCAAGTTTTTAACCTACCAATCACCTATAGACATGTATAAAGATAATTTTATATCTATGCAGCTTCTAGGAAGCTTCTCTATCAGATATTATCAAATCAATTTATTTTACCTACTTCTATTGGTCGATATTACTTAGGTAATTTATTAGATTAAATCTTATATCCGTGACATTCAATCTATCACTATACATTAGTAAGCATGGGCTTGCATTAGAGTACCCCTTTTCTAATGTCTTTGTGATTATTAAGTCTATCAATAGGACCTAATCTCTTATTAGCAATAGAAGCTTATGTCTAATAAACTCTATTATGTCTTTATATGACAAAGAGTCTATTACCATCTCTATTAGTGACAAATACATATTCTTTAGGAATAGACAACTATCCCTTCTAGATACAATGACTCCTTTATACACCACCTTTTTCTCTCCTACTATTAGTCCTATATATCTCTTCTTTATTATTAACAAAAAGGTTTCAAATATACTTTTGAACTCTAGCTTTATTAGAATAGGAAATTCCTTTGATACCTCATGAAGATATTCAGCCACAATAAAAATTGTACAACTTGACAATTCAACATTGCAAAACTATTCAGGTTCTTTTCTTTTTACTAAGCTTATTTATTGCTTTATAATTTTTTTATATTTTGGCCCTCAAAAGCTTCAAGAAATTGTCTTGTTGGATTTAAGGGCATCCATTTATTTCTCAGATGAGGCATTTATTAAGCTTCATAAAATTCTTCTAATACAAGTATCTAAACCTGTTCATATAGAGATAATAGATGGACAATCTTTATTCTTTGGTAGTGTCACCCATAAAACAATACTTATAAAAATGGCATTTAAAAACTATAATAGCCAAATTGTGTTTAATATTATTAAGATTTTTTCAAATCTTATTATTTTTAGGCTTTCTTGGTTGAAAAAGCATAATTCATCTATAGATTGGATGTCGCAAAGAATAATATTTTTGATAGAAATCCTTGTAAAAAAACTTTATAAAAAATCACAAGTTGGTAAGCCTTTATTTGTTGAAGCAAGGGCCTTTATAAGATTGGCCAAAGAAGGTATATCACTTGTTATTTATGCAACTCCAATTAGAGAAGATATGATTTCATTGGCAATTATTCCAAAGCAGTATAGGAAATCTTAAGATGTTTTTTAAAAGAAAAATAATAATATACTATTAGAACATCAACTATACAATTGCACCATAGATCTTAAGGAAAGAATATAACCACCTTTTGGCCTAATTTATAACCTTTTTAAAAATAAGCTTTTGATGTTAAAAGATTATATTCATAAAAACCTTACAAAAAACTTCATCAAGCATTCAAAGTCTCCAAAAGGTACACCTATATTTTTTATAAAAAAAAAAGATGGTTCTTTGTATATGTATATTGATTATTAGAAATTGAACATTCTAATAAACTTGACTTATGATCCTTAAGTTGGATAATTTTGAAGTTAAAATTTAATTGCCAGTTGTATTTGATTGATGAATCCTTGAAACTTAGATCTTGTGCCATTAAACTTCTCAAATAAATTAATTTTTGGTTTCTTGATACTCAAATAGTGTTCAATCATAGATGAAGTAGTATGGTTTGGTTTAGATATTGAAGTAGCTCCAATCATCTCTATATCTTTACTTCTTACTAATCTTATTACTCCTTGTAGTAGTATATTGAGTTCATGTATTGTAAGCATTATCTCTCTCATTTATTCTTGTATTTGTGCCATTGCACTCTTCATTTCAATAATTTCTACTATGATAATATAATAGAAAGAAAAGTGTCTACTTTCATCGTAAAATTAAACACTCAAGAATAAAAAAATAATTCTAAAAATAATATCAATTTAAAAGTAGATAATCTACAACTTCTAATATACTTATGTCTTATTAAGAGAAAGAAGTAATCCATTCTTAATCAAAAAAAGACAAAGCTTTGATAATATATGTGCACTCTTATTAATCTATTAAGGATACAAATTGAAAGAAAATATATAAATAAATGAAATCTTTATTAAAAGAAAATAAAAAAATAGAAATAAAAAAATATATATATTTTAAAAAAAAAGAATGGCTATTGCCAAAGATTATGAAGTATAAAGACTCTTGAATTAGACTAGAAGTAAGAAAGGTATTGACAAGAATGAAGAAAGCTTCATTTTTGTCTCTATATATACTATCTACCTAAGAACTATGTGGCAATGTTCTATAGGACCTCCAACATATATCCAATTTGTAAAATATGTGTCCAACTTACAAGACAAATTTCTTATATAAGCACCACGTACTTAACTTATTCCACAAGCTATCAATATGTGTGACACATGGCTAACTTATTGGCTAAGTTTCTAATCTACTAATCACTTATAGACATGTATAAAAATGAAATTGCATCTAAAAAGCTTCTAAGAAGTTTTTTTATTAGATATTATCAAATTAACTTGGTTTTATTTACTTCTATCCATCCATATTAATTAAATAATTGTTAAAATAAATCTTATGCTCATGATAGATTTCTTGCTATTATAGCTTTAAATTATATTAATGATCTTAATTGTATTAAGCTTGCTACTTCATCTTCTTAGTGGTTTGGCCTTCCATATGTGTTATGTAGACTTCTTTGAATAGCCTTTGTAGATATAAGCCATGATAAAAGGATTTCTATCATTACATCTAATTGAACATTGTTTATATTTTATTTTTTGATTGCCAAATTAACTTTAGTTCTATTAGAAGCCATATTATCTAAAGTATCATGTAATCCTTATGAATTTTTTTGATATTGGCCAGATTTAATCATACATGTATTTTGCTAATATATTATTGTATCATAGCCCTTATTATTTACAAAGCTAAGCCCGACAATTATATTGGAACTATAAACTAAGATTATCATGGTTCTAAGAAAGGCCAATAAGACTATTATCTTGAAGCTTTTATAAATTAATATAATATTAAGTTAAAGGCTAAAAAGCATTATGAATGCCTTATAGATCTTATTGGCATAATAATTTCACCAACTTGATTTTTATATAACTTTGTTTTAAGATGTCTTATTGACATCTTTAGCAAAACTTTGTATATTCTAATAATCTATTATCTTATCTTAAGACTATTAGCTTTTTTCTTTTTTTTCTTTTGATAGCAACCAAAATGAACTTATCATCATTTGTCACTATTGCTTATATAATAGATGCCTATATTACTTAAGCAAATAGAAATAAATAGAAATAAGTAGAAATAAATAAAAACATGTTGAAAAAATAATATTTTTTTTAAAAAGCTTTGAATATTTTTTAGATGATGATTAAATATTTAAACTTTTATAGATTTATCACGTGGCTATTAATACTTTTTTTACAAGTTTTTTTATTTTAAAGAAGTTATATTAGGAGCAACCTACAACTTGATCCTTGGACCACAAGTCTTTTGATTCTTAAGAAGCTTCTATAAGACCTTCTTAATAGCTAGTATATATAGAGATAAGATTGAGGCCATCTTCAATCTTATTAATACTATTCTTATAATTTAGTCTTGATTTAAGATTCTTTAGATTCTTTATAATTAATAATAGTTATTTGAATTTCTTTCTATTTTATATCTATGTCTTATTTATTCATCTTCTTTCTTTTAATGATACAAGAATATATTGTCTTTTCAAAGTTCTATTATAATTCATATCTTCGACAGTTTGACAAGAGTCTTAATTAATTATAATTATTATATTTAACAATTGAGTGGATTATTCCACTTCTTAAGAATTATCATTGCATTAAAGATTGTAAACTATCTACCTTTAAATAAATATTTTTATTTTTTAATATTGATTTTTAATTTAAAAAAGTGGACTACCTTTCTTTATAGAAATTTTTATTTGATATTAGAGATTTTAGATTGTCTTCTTTTAATTTAACTTGTATATTTATTAGTATTTTTATTACTTATATAAAAAAAAAATAAACTATGGATGCTATATTCAATAGAAGTGAGAATAGATTTGTAACTATTGTGCATGTTCATGAATTTTTTAATACTTTTAAAGCAAAAATATCACATATTAGCAATATCAACCATAGAAGTACTATTGCTATATCTATAAAAAAATTCAACAATAAAGTCTTATAACTATATTAAGAAATTATATAATTGAAAGAAGTATGTATAAGTAGATTAACTTTATAAGTGGATTTTTAAAAGTCTTGCTACTATAAGTGTGAAGGAATGAAAGCTTAGTATATTAGAGAAGTTTGATAGAACAACCTCAAAATTTTGAGGATTTCTACAATAAGTCAAGTTCTTATTAATATTACATCTTGCTTGATATTTTATTAGAATCACTCAAGTAAGATTTATAGATATATATTTTTTTTAAATATATATATATATATATCTTTGATAGAAAAAAATTTACAACTTTTTTATGATCTAAAATTATTTTTGAAAGTATTTATAGCCACATTTGGAAAAAAATAATTAATAAAGATAGCAAAAATAAAATCTTAGTTTTTGTAATAAGAATTATATTCAACTACTATTTATGCTATCAAATTCCAACTACTTGCTTAGGATATATATTAGAATAATAAGGCTCTTATTAATTAGTTTAATATGACTTAAAAAATAATGCCAAAGATCTATTATTGATAATATCAAAAGCAAATTTATTAGAATAATTTATTACTCAAGCAATTATATGCAATAATCAACTCTTTCAAAGATGCCAATAATAAAAATTTGATTAGAAAAGAACAAATTAAGTAATAATAATAACTTTTAAATTTTAAGAAATCTATTTATTAAGGCCAAAACTTATATAAATTGATAAAATTTAATTTAAATAATTAATACTAAAAAACAAATATAGACCTTATTGTAAAAATTTATATTTATATTATAAAAAAACAAGTCATAAGATACAAGACTATTACATCAAATCAAGTGGATTTAAAAAATGGAGTACAAACTTAAACATAAAAAAATTAAAAAATAAAGACATCTAATTGCACTAGGGACCTTGCAATTAGACAACTCTAGATCATAATCATAAAAACATATCTTATACTACCACCAGATTCTACACTTTATTTTAAATTTTTTATATTAATAAAAATATTATAAATTTTTTGGTTAAATATTCAAAATCTCTTAAAAATACACCAATTCTCTTTGTGATAAAAGATGGATTCTTACAAATGTATGTAGATTATCATAGACTTAAAAAATTGACCATTATGAATTATTATCATTTATTTTTGATATCAGGATTTTTTTATCAACTGAGTAAAACTAAGATCTATACTAAAATTGATCTACAAAGAGCCTATAATTTGGTATATATTAAAGAAGAGAATAAATAGAAATTTTTATCTTAAACTAAGTATGGCCATTTTGAATATAAAATCATGTCTTTTGAACTTACAAATATTCCAACTGCTTTCCAATATTTGATGAATGATGTATTTTTTGAATTTCTAGATAATTTTATTATATATTATTTGAGAAATATTCTTATCTATTCCAAGAATATAAAGAAACATAAACAACATATTTGTCTTGTACTACAAAAACTTAGAAATATAGAATTATATGCCAAAATAAAAAAAATATAATAAAATTTATTTTATTTTTTTTTATTCAAGAAAATTCTTAAAGATTAAGATTAATTATAAGATTCACAACAAAGAAATTTTTATTATTGTAGATTCATTCTAAGAAAGTTGTTACTACCTAGAAGATACTTTTTATCCAATCATAATTTATATTGATTATAAGAATCTTAAATATTTCATATCAAGAAGTATTTTAAATTATTGTCAAGCTTGTTGAAGCATGTTTTTGTTACAAATTATATTTAATATTATATATTATTCAATAAAATAATAAGCTTATCAAATACCTTGTTTGAATATTTTTATCTTGTATTAAAAGAAAAAAATCTTTCGTATGATATATAACAAATTATTCTTTTGAAATCAAAGAAATTATATTTTTTATCTATTAAATAAATAATTTTAATTGATATTATTTTTTTAAATAAAATTTATTTAGATATCTTGTCTTATTATGTGAAGTCTTGCTTAAAAATGCATTGGGCACTTGATTATAGAAGATAAAAAAGAAGTTACAATAATAAGTTCTAACACCTCTAATAGATTTATATATAAATTATAATTAAAGATTAATAAGTATATCCAAATATTTAAATTAAAGATTAAAAAGTTTAATTAAATTTATTATAAAGATTTAAAAAGTTTAATTAAATTTCTAAAAAATTAAAATAAAAAAAACAAAATAATTCTAAAAAAGTTTTAAAGAAATCATAAAGAAATAATAAAGAATTTTTTAAAGAAATATTAATATAAAAATTTAAAAATATTCTAAAATATTTTTTTTAAAAGATTTTAAATATTTTTAAAATTATAATCAAATTTTAATAAAATTTTAATCAAATCTCAATCAAATCCTAGTTGAATCTTAATCAAATCCTAATCAAGCCTTAATAAAATCCTAACGAAATCCTAGTCAAATCCTAAATCCTAAATAAATCTTAAATAAATTCTAATCAAATCCTAATCAAATTCTAATAAAATCTTAATAAAATCCTAGTTAAATCCTAGCCAAGTCCTAATGAAATCTTAATGAAATCCTAGTCAAATCCTAGTCAAGCCCTAATAAAATCCTAATAAAATCCTAATAAAATCCTAGTCAAATCCTAATCAAATCTTATTCAAGTCCTAATAAAATTCTAATGAAATTTTAAGAAAATCCTAAATCATAAACAAATCCTAATGAAATCCTAATGAAATCCTAATAAAATCCTAATAAATCCTATAGCAGATTGAAACCTCAATAATTAATGATTGAACTATTGATTTTATCTGAAAATTTGTACACCTCTTAAAAATTAAATTGATAATATGTACAAAATTTTTGAAGAAGATCTAAATTATTAAATAGAAGATATATTGAAAAATCCGCTTAAGTATAGGCCAGCCTCCTTCTCCAATCTTGATGCTGAACTCTTAGTGCTAATATCTCCTTATATTATTCAATTACTTCTAAAATTCATAAATCTATAGAAAATCAAAACAACCTCCTATATACATAATTTTTACTTCAATCCAATTAGTAGATTGGTGGATATCTTAAAAATCCTCACTGACCTTCAAATCCCAATTTCAAAAATCCTAATCCATTTGAACTTTAATAACTTCAATTTAACTATTCAATCAAGCTCAAATATATAGCATGCATTAAGCAAAATTATTTTTAAAAATCTACAAATTTTTACTTATAGGTCTACTACCAAATTCATAAAAATTTTAAAAATATAAATTTTTTTTATTTCACAAAAAATCCAAATTATTCAAAATGATCTTAACTTTGAAAAGCTTTTACAAAGTCAATATCTATTCAAATCACTCACAACAAATGCTCAAAAAAATATTCTAAAGCCTACTTCTAAATATTATTTTTTGATTTACAAAAAACCTTGGAAATAGCATCACATCTCAATTTTGTGCCTTAAGATTTGATTTTGATCCTAGTTGATGACTGGTCCTTTTTGGATGTCAATTCTTATTTTCTCGAGATAATTTTTGATAAAGTCTACTTGTCACAAACATAAAATTTATTCTAATAATTATTTAATTAACATGGATAGATAGAAGTAGGTAAAAGTAGATTAATTTGATAATATCTTATAGAAAAGCTTCTTAGAAGCTTCATAGATGTAATTTTATTTTTATACATGTCTATAGGTGATTGATAGGTTAGAAACTTGGCCAACAAGTTAATCATGTGTTGCTTATATTGATAACTTGTGGAATAAATTAAGTACATGGCACATATATAAGAAATTTGTCTTGCAAGTTTGATACATATTTTTCAAATTGGACATGTGCTGGAGGCCCTATAGAACACCGCCACATAGTTCTTACGTAGATAATATATATAGAAACAAAAATGAATCTTTCTTTACTCTTGTTAATTTTTTTCTTGCTTCTAGTCTAATTCAAGAGTTTTTATATTTTGTAGTCTTTGGCAATAGCCATTCCAATTTTTTTTTGAATGTATATACTTTCTTATTTCTATTTTGTCATTTTTTTTGACATAGATTTCACTAATTTATGCATCTTTGAATTTGTATTCTTGACAAATTCATAAGAATACATATACAATATCAAAGCTTTGTCTTTTTTTGATTAAGAGTAGATTATCCCTTTCTCTTAATAAGACATAAGCATATTAGAATCTATAGATTATTCACTTCTAAAATGATATTGTTCCTAGAATTTTTATCTTTGATTCTTGAATATTTTATTCTATAGTGAAAATAGACACTTTCCTCTCTATAGTATTATTATGGTAGAGCAAATATGAAAAATACAATGGTACAAATGCAAGAGCAAATATGAAAGTTAATACTTGCAATGCATCAATTCAATTTATCACCACAAGGAGCAATAAGATTAGTAGAAAGTGAAGATATAGAGATGATAGGAACTGTTTCAATGTCTATACCAAGCTATATTACTTCATCTACAATGGAATACCATTTGAATATTAAAAAATCAAAAATTAATTTACTTGAGAAGTTTGATGGCATAAGATTTAAATTTCAAAGATTCATCAATCAAGTACAATTGATGATTGAACTTCAATCTTAAAGTTATCTAACTCAAGGATCACAAGTCAAATTTATTAGAATATTATTTTTAAATTTTATTTTATTATAATTTTTATTTATTTTTTAATGATATAATCTAATATTAGATAATTTGGAGGTATTTTTAATAAATTTTTGATTTATGTATAGAAAATATGATATAATTTGTATTGCAACCAACAAAATCTATATCTTGCAACAAGACAATTGGTCAATAATATTATATGCTTCACAATTTCAATAACTAGTGACTGATATCAAGTAGAATGATGTTGCACTCATTAAATATAGAATAAAATATAGCCAATTTTTCTATGAATTATCATATAAGGTAAAAAAATTAATGTTCAACTTATTTGATTTTCAAACATTGAGTCAAGCAATTGACTTTGCTGTAAAGTGTGACAATTGGCTTTTTGAATTTTGATCTAAGAGTCACACAAGAAAGCCTCAATATTATTATAATTCAATGGCAATACCAATGTCTTCTTAATATATATATTTAAAAATAAAAGACATACAAATTAATATAATATATTTTAAACCTCTCATTGAATAAGAAAAGACTCGTCATCATCAAGAAGGATTGTGCTTATATTGTAGAAAATTTAAGTACACTATTCAATATTATCCAAAAAAATGATGCAACTACAAAATGAGGAATATGGTTGTCAAAGAAGATAATATATCTGAAAACAAGTTTGTCCAACTATAATAGGGACTGTATAGTTGGAATCTTGTATAATTCCTAATAAATGTCCTATTCTCTTCTTAGAATCTTTTCCTTGTCTTATAATAGATATGTATTTGGGATGTAAAAATTACAAAGCCTCTGCCTTATTAGATTCAAGAGCCTTAGCATATTTTTTAGATGAAAAATTTGTTAAAAATCATATAATATTTTTAGTACAGAAAACTAAATCCGTATATGTAGAAGCTACAAATAGAAGTCTATTATCTTTTCATGATGTTATTCATAAAATTCTTCTTATAAATGTAACAATAGATGGTTATAATAGTTATATAATCTTTAATATAATTAAATTTTCCTCTAATCTAATTATTTTAGATTTATCATAGCTAAAAAAGTATAATCCTTAAATAAATTGAATTTCTTATAGACTTGAATTTTTTTTAAAGCATTAATAAAAGTCTTATTAATCAAGTGAAAATCCATAAATCTAGTATAATAAAATTCATATTTGTACGTGCAAAAGCTTTTAAACATGTAGCAAAAGAATAATCATTTTTTGTCATTTATGCTACATCTATTTCTAATGATAGAAAGACTTCAAGTGGTATTCCAAGTCAGTACTAAGACTATCAAAACATTTTTGAAAAAAAAAAATATAGATATCCTTTTGAAGCATTGTCTATATGATTGCTCAATCAATCTCAAAGAGTGAATTCAACCTCCATTTAGATCAATATATAATTTATTACAAAATGAATTGGTTGAACTCAAAAAATATATTAATAAAAATTTGGCGTATGAAATTCTTGGCCACAAGATTTTAAATATTACAAGATGGAAGCTCCTACTGGAGATTTTGAATATTATCTAGATAATATTACCTAGATAATATTTTAATATACTCTAAGAATGTAAAAGAATATAAATTATATATTCATTGTGTATTATAAAAACTAAGAGATATAAGATTGTATGCTAAGATAAAAAAGTGTATACTTCATATTATTCAAGTTGACTTTTTAGAATACATCATTTTGAATGATGGTCTCACAATAGATCCTAAAGAAGTTTAAACAATCATAAATTGGAAGGTTCCAAAAATAATAAGGGATGTGTAATATTTTTTGGGATTTTCTAATTATTACCAAATATTCATCAAGAACTTTTTTCAAGTTGTAGCTCTACTTCTATGCTTAATTTGTAAGGACGAATTCAAGTAGAATAAGGATATCTTACATCATTTTTTTCTATTTTCTTAAATTTTTTAGCATCAAAGAGATGGAAAATCAATAATTAGCAAATTGAACTCAAGAGCTATTGTTTGTTGATTTATTGGACAATATATTATAACTATCACAACCTTTAAGATAATAGAATAGAAATGAAGATCTTTAAAAATAATATGTTCTTCCTTGAATTAATGGCAAGATATAATGCATTTGGTATCACAACCTTAGAAAAGACTCTTGGTATCAAGATAGAAAGAGTTTGCTTTTAAAAAGCACTTGGCTTTTTGTTGTCACTAATTTCTCATTCAAATGTTAAGATAGATAAAAATCTCAAGTTTATATAAAGTTGTTCCTAAAAAATGGCATTACATCAAATATACAAGCCTCAAGTATTCTAGAATCCTCAAGATATAGCAAAATATACTAAATCCTTCATTAATCTTAAGGAGGATCTTTTTTAAACTTCAACAATATATATCTTCAAATTGAACCATCTAAAAGTATTCAAATTTTCCATAAAGTATTAATATATGCTTAACAACAATCACAACAAATTTTAACTATTGAATCATTTTTAATCTTTAGATGTTGCTAAAATTCTAATAATAGCTTCAAATCCTTATTTACAAACACTTGTATACTAAATTTTTTATATCTCAAAAACTAAATGTCTAAATTCTATGAAACTTTGATGTATAGCTTTTTAACATAATTATCTACTTTTTTAAAAAAAATTAGATAAAAATTCATTTGAAAGCTTAAGATATGGTAGAAATCATCACTATCAATAAAATAGTCTATTTATTGCCTTGGAATTTGATTTGCTATCTATGACTTTTAATATCTCCTTCTTTAAAATTTCAAATATAATAATTCTTCTACATTAGATATAGATCTTGAAATCACCTCTCCAATTGCACCTCCCAATTTTTAGAAGGTCTTGTATAATTCCTTATATCTTCAAAAGAATAATAGTAGATATGATTTGTATACCTTGACTTCAAGTACCTACTCCTCTTTTATAAAAATTCTAAATCTCTTGATTTTAATACCAAAATTATAGTACAAAAAATAAGATTTTTAATTCTAGCCTTTGATTTTTGAATTCTCTCTCTAAGTTTGCTGAAATTCTTGTTCTTGTTGTAGATAGCTTGCTTAAAGCCTATTGGACATGACCATTAATCAATAAAAATGAAGATCTTCATTCCTTATCTTTATTCATCCATATTTTATTTTCATCCCTCCAAATAAACCTCTTAGTAGTTTAATTTTTATCTTTGGGTCCCAATCTCCTTTCAAGGCTTCATACTAAACATTTAGATCTTATATAATTTAAATTCTATAATCAAAACACATAAAATTCTAAAATAAAGTTTCTTATATCAACTCCCTCTAATTTAATCTACTAACCATTCTAACATGCATTTCGACTTATGAATATATTATATATTTTGATTGGTTTTTATAAATTATAAATAATAATTACATAACATCAATGTTTGGTGATACTTTTAGAGGTTGGAATTACTTGTGATGGTATTCCAAATGTTTTCTTTGAAAGAAGTTATGAAGGCCTCAACAATGATTAAATATCAAGATAATCCTCTTATTCTGGTATAGGACACTATCAATGGCTAAGAGGACCTATCAACTACTTTCAAAAGGAATAAAGATCAGAATATGTAGTAAATATAATTTGGAGCATCTTAGACTTTTTCAACGTGTAATCAGTGTTCCTCATGGAAGTCGTCCTTAAAAAGGGAGATAATGTCACGGATATAAGATTCACTCTAATAACTATTTAGGTAATATGGATAGATAAAAGTAGATTAATTTGATAATATCTTATAGAAAAGCTTTGTAGAAGCTTCATAGACGCAATTTCATCTTTTTACATGTGTATAGGTGATTGATAGATTAAAAACTTGGCCAAAAAATTAGCCACGTATTGCTCATATTGATAGCTTATGGAACAAGCTAAATATATGACGTATATATAAAAAACTTGTCTTGTAAGTTTGACACGTATCTTGTAAATTGGACATGTCTTGGAGGTCTTATAGAACACCACTATGTAGCTCTTAGATAGATAGTATATATAGAGAAAAGAATGAAGCTTTCTTCATTCTTGTCAATTTCTTTTCTTGCTTCTAGTCTAGTTCAAGAGTCTTTGTATTTTCTAATCTTTGATAATAGCCATTCTAATTTCTTCTTAAATATATATACTTTCTTATTTCTATTTTGTCATTTTTCTTTGACATAGATTTCATTGATTTATGCATCTTCTTTCAATTCATATCCTTAACATTACTCTTAACTACCTCTTTAAGATACCTATATCATTTACTTTTCTAATCTATTTTATTTTGCCTTATTTATGGCTATACAAAATAAGTAGAAATTTATTTTATTAAAAGGCAGTATTAGCACTAAAAGATTTTACTGCTTTTTTTTTATCTTTTATCTATATTTTTTTACTATATCTTTTTAATTAGGTTCTTTTATAATACAATCCATATTCTTATCTTTGACTATATAGTCGTGTTATAATATAACAATGTTAATAAACCATCTTATTTTTAATAGTAAAAATAACCTTCATGATAATTCTAATAAATTTGATTTCTAATATAATCTTCTTTATTATAAAAGATATTTATAAGTTCTAAAAGGTAAAGCAATTATAGATACTTTAAGCATAACATGATTTTTTTGGATATAATAAAATTTTGGAGATTATTTTTAAAAAAATTTAATAGTTTCAAATGTGAAAAGATATCAAAACATTCATTCAATCTTATAATATTTGTTCTTAAGCAAAGACTCCACATTATTCTTTCTATAGACTTTTTCAACTTCTATCTATTCCAAAGCAACATTAGTCATTTGTTTCAATAGAGTTTATTACAAATCTTTTAAGTTCAAATTTTTATGAATCTATTTTTATAATGGCATATTTTTTAACCAAAATTTTATATTTTGCATCTTGTATAAAGACTATGATAAGTAAAAAAAAATAATTAAATTTTTTTTTTGATAATATTTATTAATATTATAGACTTCTAAATAATATTATATTTAATTGAAGATCTTAATTTGTATCAAGGTTTTGAAAAAAAAAAATTAGCATATTAATGGTTCATACTAAATTATCTATAATTTTTTATCTTCAAATTGATAGACAAGTAGAACATGTGAATTAAGTACTAAAACAATATTTATAATATATCATCAACTATCACCAAAACAATTGGATAACTTTCTTGCCATTAATAAAAACTTTATATAATAATATAATATATTTTTTATTTTTAAAACTCTATTTTTTGCTAATTATGATTATCATCTATAACTTATTATTTTGTACTTTTCAAAAGATAAAAATCTAACAGTAAAGGATTTGATACAAATAATAATAAAGCTTCATGCAATAATAAAAATAGAGCTAAAAGATATTCAAATATGTCAAAATTAAAAATATTAATATTTTTTAAAAAATATAACTTATATTTAATATTGACAATAAGATATGATATATAATTACTTTGTCGTAATATTAAGACTAATCAACCTTGCAATAAGTTAGATTATTAAAGACTTAGCTCATTTTATCTAAAATAAATTATTCTAATTACACATTGATTGCAATTACTACAATCAATGAAGTTCTATCATATATTCCATATACAATGATTCAAAAAATTATTTCAATATTGATATATTTTAGAAAAAATGATGTATTACAAATAAACTATAGTGAATTATATCATATGGTTAATACAATAAATAAAATATTTTTTTATAGCTACCAAATGGACCTATATTCAAAAGAATCTAATAGATAATTATAAAGCTATGACCAATCCAATTTGGAGCAGTATAAAATAATTTCTTGAGTGTGGTATCTAATTACATATCAGTACTTTATAGAATCTCTTTTAGCTTTGATAACTACTTTCAACCTCCTAAACATACTTTCTATTAACTTCTGGCACAAAATTGCTTCAATTTCATTCCATTTTGTAATTGTTTTTTTCCATAATTTCCAAATTCCCTTTAGTTTTATCTTTTAGGTATTGAGCTAGTATTTGAAGTGCTTCCAAAGATGTTCAATAGAATTAAGATCAAGAAATTGGGCATGCCAATCTATTACTTTAATTCCATGATCATTAAACCACTTCCATGTCAATTTTGAATTGTATTTAGGATTGTTATATTATTGAAAGATCACCTCATCTTTAAAAATGTCAAATTCTTCAATAGAAGGGAACAAATTTTTTCCAAGAATTGCCACACATCCATCTTTTTTTCAATCTCTACTATCCTTCCAATCCTATTCTATCTCATACACCTTTATATCATTATATTTCTATCTCCATACTTGACTGTTTCTTGGATCTTTTTGTCAAATAAAAATTGATCTTTTTGTTTTCACACCCACTTCTTACCATCTGATCCAAATCTATTGATTTTTGTTTCATCTAACTAAATAACCATCTTCTAATCCTCCACAATCTATTTCTTGTATTTTATAACAAAATCCAAGTATTATTTCCTATGGCAAGTAGATAGTAATGGTTTTTTTTTCCTTCACCACAACTTTCATATTGCATTTCTTGAAGATATTTCAGATTTTTTAGATTACTAACAATGTTATTAAGATTTTTGACAACCTCAACAATATTCTCAGTCTTTTTACTTTTGATTTGGCTAATAATTATTCTTTTATCTACTATAATGAGCTTCTTTGGCCTACCTCCTTTGAGGTTCTCCTTGTTAAGAGTGACCTTTTTTGCTAGCGCAAAGATAGTAGCTTTACTATAGCCAAGTTCATAAACAATCTGGCTATAGAGTTTTTGAAAATAAAGAAGAGCAAAGGTGATGTTGTCTTAGAGAGAGCAGAGAATAGATCTCATAGTTGTCCAAGGAATTATTAAAGATACAAGAATCTAATAAAGAAGTATATTAAAATCAAAGACAAAGAACAAAATTGATAGCAAGAGTGGTTCCAGAGACTCTTATTTATATTATAATGAAGGTTCTAAAAAACTATAGTATTTTTTATGGAAGCTTTTAGAAATCTATTGAAGTTTATAGAATATCCAAAGAAGCTTCTAAAAGCCTATAGAATTTTTTAGAAGCCTATAAAAGATTTTATAAATATCTAGAAGGTTCTTAAAAATTACATAAGGTTCTAAAAGGTCTTAGAATGTAGCAATTTAGAATATATCTGTAATAAGAATTGTAATTGAGGATGGTGTTTTTATAGCTATTGATAAGCATTAATGATATCATTAGGTTAATAATAATATTATTATAGTATATTTGATGATGATAAAATGATGTAATGCTAAGTAATTGATAAGAACGAGTAATTAGATATCACATTCTAAAAATTATTTTAATATTATTCCAAATTGGATTGGTCACAATTCTATAATTATCTAATGGATTATTTTGAATATATGTCCATTTAATAGCTACAAAAGAGTATTTTATTTACTATATTAACCACATATTATAATTCACTATAATTCATATATAATATAGTGTTCTTTCTAAAATATGTCAATATTAAAATAGTTTTTTGAATCATTGTATCTCTTATTGAGCCTTACATTACAATCAACATATTAAATAGAAAACAATTATCACCACCTTATATTGAAATAAATAACAACCAAGAGTTTTAAGTGAAAGAACTCTTGACTTTAAAGTGGTGCCAAAATAAACTACAATATCTAATATATTGGCATGGATATGATATTAACAACCGCACATAGAAGCCATCTAAAAAACTTACAAATACATCAAAAAAATTTATAATTTTTTATCAACAACATCTATCAAAATTAAAAACCAACCATAGACAATAAGATGGTATAAATTAAGGAAAAATATATTTAAAGATCAACTTGTAGAACTTCTTAGTAACATGAAGAATCAACAATTGACAAATTTATTTCAAGAGTTGTCATGTATAGAATTGTAAATTGAAGCACTTAGATTGTCTCAACTTAAACAATGCCAAAGTCATGATGAAGATCCTCAAGAAAGACATGTCTTTTTTTAAATGAATGCAAGATATAGCATATTTGGTATTATGATCTTGGAAGAGACTTCCAATGCTTAATGATACTACTAGAAGTGGATACTACACTTGATGGAATATAAAGTATATTGTTTGAAGATAGCTATAAATTCTTCAACAATAATCAAATAAGTGGGTGGTCTTCTTATCTTGGTATGATATATTATTGATGGTTAAAGAGATCTATCAACCACCTTTGTGCAAAACATAGATCAAAGTTTGTTATTAATACAATTTGATGGATCTTAGACTTCATCAACTTATGAAGCAATTTGACTGATCTTTGTGGAATTTATTGCCTAAAAAAAAGATAATGTAATAAATATTTATATTAATTAAATAAACAAAAATAAACAAAAGTAAGTAGAAACATATTAGAAAGATAATATCTTCTTTAAGAAGCTTTAAAGAAGTTTCTTAAATACAAATGATATTTAGACTTTTATTTTATAAATATTCCATATGACTATTCAAACTTATCTTATAAATTTATTACTTTTAAAAAGTATTGAAAGCAATCTACAACTTGACGTTTGAACCACAGCTCTTTTGGTCCTTAGGAAGTTTGTATAAAACCTACTTAGTAGCTAATATATATAGAGGCAAGATTCACGACTCACTCTTGTTAATACTTTTTTTATATTTTTATCTTAGTTTAAGACTCATTAGGTTCTTTCTAAGTGGCAATAGCTATTCTAGTTTCTTTCTATCGTATATCTATTTTTTATTTGTTTATTTTTTTTCTTTTTGTCATACAAGAATATATTATCTTCTCAAAGTTTCATTGTGATTCATATTCTTGATAACTCTATTATATATTTTAGGTGCTTGATTTTAATATTAGACTCCATACTCTCTCTTTCCTAATTAGTTTTGTCTTATTAGTAAATTACGTTTTGGTTTTCTTGTATCTTTGGTTGACTTGATTTTATTCTAATCCATCATTATCTCTTATTTTTTTTTATTTTATTTTTTTTCGCAATAAGATTTATACTTTATATTTCTATTTTTTAACTTCTACTTATATACAATGTTGAATAAAATATTAGTTTATTTGAATCTTTATTATAAATGCTAGCTCCTAAGACTTGCCTTAAGCTTTCTACAACTTGAGGGACAACTTTTAGGAATTCAACTAATAATTTATTAAAAATTATCCAAATCAAACTTTGAATGGTTTCCAATCTTTTTTTATTTCAAGGTTCCAAATTGCCTCAAGATCAAAATTTGGTTCTAAGCATATATGTAGAAGGTGCACAAATCAATAGAAGTGTAATATGGAGAGAATAAAAGAATTTTCCTAGTTATGTCATTAGTCCCTACTTTTAAGTATAAGAATCTTCTCTCTAAGTTTATTCTTTTTATCACTATTCCTTGTACATTCCTAATCAATTGGGTTGGCCATTTTAAGAAATCTTTTTTGTAGGATTTTCCATCCATAAAACATGCAATTACTACATGATTGGCTATTTTAGCACAAATAATATCTTTATCTACTTGTACCTCACAAGATTTTGTTCTCAATAAAAAAACCAATACAACCTTGTGTATAGCCACTTCGAAATTGCTCACCAAGAGAAATTCATATTGGATGTGGTCCATCTTCTTCTTGGAATATTCTGATGTTGGTTGAGAGTGCTTATTCTTCTTGTATTGCACGCTCTCTCTCTCGTTGAGTCACCCTATCTCATGTGGGGTTACAGTTGCACCCCGCTGAAATGTGCAAGTCCTTACTTTCTCTACATAGAATGCTATTGTACTAAATATACATAACCCAAAAAAACCAAAAAAACAAAAACTGGTTAGTCACTACTGCTTAACAGCAACCTATCGTGTCAATTTGTGTGGGTGCGGCCAAGGCTGCACCTAGTTTCTCCCTTTATCTCAACCCTCCAGATCCAATAATCCCGGAGCGCTCTCCATTGCCCAAGTCAGCAGTCCACTTAAGTGGGTCCAAGTGATAACAATTCAGAAGGTCAACTAATTCAGATATCTTGATCTTGAAGTGTTTATCCAGATAGGTGGAGATTGATCCAGACACAGGAGTTCATGAGGTGGAGATGTAGTACAACAAAGGACAAATCAAAATTTGGAAAATGAGATAATAGTAGCAAATCGATATCATTAATGATTTTTTTTCACTATTTGTAAAAAAAAAACTTGACTTATGGAATCCTCTTGAACAGGTCTGCAAAAAGTCGTCTAAAATCTAGAAAACCGTGGTTATTTGGCCCAGCTGGATTTCTACGATCCACTCCTGGACTTGAAGAAGCGTCATCATGGTTCTCCACTACTGTAGTTACTTGCGTCTTTGAAGTCTGGTTGTTTGATTCAATCAATGGACCACTGCTACTTTTCGATTCAGTGTTCGATTCACCACTACGGATGTTAGATTTACTTGAGCTGCTTACCCTAAGAGAGTTACTTATTTTTGGCCTGGACTTTTTGTACGCCTCAACATCAAAAGGTTGTTGGGCAATTTCTAAAGCTTTCTCAGAAACGTTCGAGTTAACTGCACCCCCTAAGGTCTCAGTTATGACAGCAGATCCTAAACAAACACCATTTTGATAAAACGCGGCATACTGTCCTGGTGCCAACCCTTGATCATCTTCATTTAGATTCACTACCGCTGAAGTGAGAGATTTACTCTCCTTGGTTAGTGCTTCAGAATCTGTCGGATCTGTCTGTATGTCCAGACTACAAGCATATAATCTCGGACCATGTCGCACCTGCATCAACGCCCCTTCGAACAAGGTAAGTGATGATCATGATCCCACAAGTTACACGCAAGACCATGAGAGCATCTTTGGAGGAATTAGAGCTAAAATACAATTGATCAAGAACTAATCTTATTCAAACTAAAATCCTACGCACATACATGGACAGGAGAACCAGACCTTGCATTGTAGACCAGAATTGTCTGCAGGGGGAAATCCTGAAAACCAGTTGAACGAGTCCACACGGAACGATCGCCTGCGTTTATCCTCTGAGAAGTAATGCCGTGATACGAAAACCACATTGTTCACGATGTCTTTTGCCACAACAAACCTGATAGTCGTCAACGATTGACATGTCAGACACTAAAACTAGAATGTGCTGAAGCTTCCAAAAACAAAGAAATATAATAGAGGTAGACTCACAGGGCTTTCCCAGCGGAATACAGTAATGTTTGCAAGCAACACAAAACATCAAAAGTATACATACCAGGGTCCGTTAGAGAAGCGGAGGCCTTTACGCTGCCCCATTGTGTAAAACCAGAATCCCTTGTGGAGGCCAAGAAGTTCCCCTGTCTCAGCCTCCAACATACGACCTTCCCTCTCGCCAAGGTGTTTCGCAATAAAATCACTGAACTTGACCTGTTGCAGAATACCTTCTGAGTACTAGGTTCCCAAGTTTTCCACATTTTTCAAGTAGTAATATTGATACGTCAGGAATACGCTTACTGTTGTCAATATTTCCTAGCACAATAATTTACTGAAAAACACTTTACGTGCATACGAGTTGCAGTACCTTGCCAAGAAAGCAAATGCCTTGGGAGTCTTTTCGATTTTTGTTGTACAGCCCCATAACCTCTGCCAGCTGTCGAACCTCTGCCTGCCCAACCACAAATCACTTCTAGAATTTAATAGTCAAGAGTACTACACGTAACCAAGCCTCAGTGGTTCAATTGTAATCTACTAGAAACTTTCCCACTTAGACAGGAGATTGTAAAAGGTTTAGGACATCAAACATCACTTCTAACAAGCGGTACATATAAAATCAACAGAATAACCATGTCCAATTTCTACTTCGTCTGTGTAAACATATAATTCCTTTGAGTACTGTGCATAAGGGTTCAACTTAAACGCTAACCTTGGTAAAGCCACCAAGAGGAAAGATCAGACGTGACAGCTGTTCCTGCGTCAGATGTGATAGAAAATAGGTCTGGTCTTTCACCTGTTCGCACATCAGACATATGACATGAGTCTTACAAGAAGCAATACAATCAAAGCAATTCCACCCAAAAAAAGAAGAAAAAGTAGACAGATTTTCACATCTGATATTTGAAGTATTCAAAGACTCAGGCGCTCTTGTAGAAGGGACAGAATAAGACTCTGAAATACCTCATCTGGACACAAAAACAATTCAGTCCTCTCTTCTGCTCCAGTATCACAGTTGCAAATTTTCCTGACCCTCGCATAATGTCCAGAAGCCACCCGATCAAATTGTTCATCCTTAATGTGGTCCAGAAAAGCTCCTGTACCATTCCAGTTGTAAACCATTGTGAGAACACTCTGACATAGAGGCAACAAAGAACAGTATACGTCACTCCCAGTCGAGTGTACTTGCTAGAAGACTTTCTCAATCAAGTAGAAAGTTGCAATTCTTAATCCTAGCTACCGGTAGTATATTCCAACCCTAAAAAAATTATCAACTTTGTGTCATTTACCAGGCGACTCACCAAATTTTACACATGTGTTGCACAGAATATCTGGGTTTGGTGTGCGGCCTGCCTGGATCTCAGAAATACTGTGCGATACCTGCAACATGCAACGAACTTAACCTGCAAGTTAATGTCCAGGACAACTAAAGCCAAAGCATTTGCACATCTGAATAACAAAATGAATCCGCTGCTTATTTACGAAATTTTCAAATGTATGATCAAAACAATGGTGAATTTGCTCTGTAACATTGAACAAGAATTGTTACCTACAAGGACCTCGCTGGAAACTCACCACAAGATTCCAGTACTCATCTGTGAAGTGCACCACTCGGAGTTCCACTCCGACCTGACCTAACAACATCACAAGGTCCATGGGTTCAGACACATTCCCACTCCATTGTATTCACGAGAAAAATACTTCAGCAACAATGCCCGATAATGCGATGAAATCCTCTGCTTACCGCCGATTAAACAAAAGAGTCAGGGGCAGGGCTAGCGGGGAGATACTATTGACGTCAAGACAACGATACATCCGTGCTAAGAAGGGACACAAGAAAGAAAAGAATCATTCACCTCATCACACACTGCTTGGGCGTTCTTCAAATCATCTTCCCAAGGACACTCTGACCAGAAATTCTCAAAATCCTCCTGCAGCGAAATTAGATAAATATGTTACGAGTTTCTCAGGAACTTATAAATCCTGTACCCGAGACAGCGCCAAAAATTCCAGAACATTCTAAATTCATTCCAGCTTAAACCATGATACTAATCACCTATTTTACAATAGGTTACAGTTCTTCGAAACATCCTAGAGTACTTTCAACCTAATCAGCACATGCTTGAGAACTTCAGGCAGTGCGATGTCACACCTGAAACCAGATTTTGAGGTAATATGCTGCACAAGAATGGCCAGCTGCACATAACAACCGCAATGCTACGCTGCTGTCCACACCTCCGCTCAGAAGCACTGCTATATTCAACTTTTTCCCAGCTTCACAGCATTCTAGAACCCTTTCATTACTCTGCCAATCTGCACAAACAATATTTCAGGATGCTGCATCAGAATAGTCACATAAGCCATACTTACTGTATGGCAACCACTAACCCTCGTCAAATTCGTAATCAAAGCCGTAACCATGCAAGAATTTGAATCGTTATGGAATACGCGTAAGAAACCCACTTAAAACCTGAACCCTGAATCTTTGATTTGAAATTGATAGCTCAATTGGACAAAGAAATCTTTACCCACACAACTCGCGATAACAACTATCTTTCTGGTGTCCTAAAACGACATGCTAGTGATGAGGTTTTCGCTAGAAATGCAAAACCAGCTCACAATTACCAATTCCATATTCGAAACAATGTGGGCAGTAACCGAAACGTAGAATTGCGAGGACGAGGGAAGACAAAGCTCACCAGCTGCAATAGAGAGACCCAATTTTTCATCAGCCTCATCTTCACGTGCATCAAGGCTGTTGGGCGTGCGGCTATTGCCAAGCACCTTGAGCGCCCGCTCAAATTTCAATTCGCCGCTCGCAGTCTCATCTTCTCCAGGAGCAACTGAGACTTCGGCCTCTTCAACTGAAGCTCCCGCTCGCATAACACGCTGAGAAGCATCGCCTCGGACGCAACACCCATTGAAGTAAATCTCGCCATAAGATTTTAAAGACCTAAATTGATGCAAATTGTGCAAATTGATCCTCGGGGAAGGAGTGACAGGGAAAGGGATCAGCTGGCGCGGCAGCGACGCCATGGGTATAGCGGAGCCGGAACCAGCCATGGCCGCCATAGCCACAGCAGGACATAGCAACAAACAACAAAATCAACAGCACACTCTGAGCACATTTAGTATTCCAAACACATACTTAAAATAAGCATCCACAAATGCTAATCATCATTAATCTGGCGTTAATAAAGTGTTATCCAAAACTGACAAACCCAACGAGACCAAAAGAATATTTGTCTCTTCAACCGCCTTTTCTTCACAGCGGCGTGAAGAAATCCCTCATGGGATCATGCAAACTCTGTGCATCAAATCGCAACTAGGTTACTGGAGATGGCATGAAACCCACTTGTGAGAGTCAGTCTCACGGCAAATTGTTAGACAATTTGTTTACAGTTTCATGAGACATGAAATATGACTGCGGAAATCAGGCAAAATTCGCTCTACAACATGGGGCGGTGTGTTAGCTAGCATTTGTAATTGTTGCCTCTTAATTCTTTCTTACCCGCGTTTGAATGCGGTGGAATTGATGAACCCAACAAGATTTGCCTTCGAATTCAGAACCGAAGGATTGGACACAAGACTTTTTAAGGATCTCGTACTTTTTCTTTTTTTCTTTTTTTTATATCAGGGTGGACGAGTGTGGTGTTTTTGCCGATGTCATCTTCGAGGCCCAGCTGTTCATCAGTACACAACCTCTTGATAACAAATCGAAGTGACACTGAGAATCCAGATTTTGGGTTTAGAGTTTAAACAAATCAAAGCGGTGCTGTGAAACCACGATTTCACGGATTTAAGACTTTAACTAATCGGGTGCACATGGGAATGATTTTAAGATTATACAATTCTTTAAGGACTTTTCAAAGGTTAATAAATAAAAATTCTATTACCTTATTTTGACTTTTTTGTAAGAATATTTATAAATAACTTAGAAGTATATGGAAGTCAAGTTGATCATTTAATAAAATTGCAAAGGCTCAATGAAGCAATAATCATGTTTAATGTTGAAAAATACAGACAATTTTTAAAGATAAAAAAGTGGTTGGACATATAATTTCAAAAGATGGAATTGTAATAGATCTACAAAAAATTGTTGCTATTGCAAAAATATTGTTATTGTATCCAATAACAGAGTAGGCAATAAGGTTTTTTTAGGGACTACAAGTTAATATTGAAGGTGTATTCTAATAAATACAATTATAGCTAAACCACTAACAAGGTTTTTGAAGAATCACACTATTGCCAAAAAAATCTAAGAAAACATTGAAGTCATTTAAAAAGTTAAAAATAGCATTATAAAATATATTAGTAATAAAAATACCTAATTAAAATAAAGAATTTTTAGTATATATATAGATATATACATTTAGAGAAGAAATTGAGACAATATTGTTATAATTAAATGAAGAATGACATAATAATTTAATTAATTATACTAGAATATAAATGACAATTGTTGAAAACTTATATATTGTCATAGGAAAAAAAAGTTTGGTAGTCATTTACAAATTGAAGAAATTTTGGCATTATCTACTAGAAAGCAAGATAATAATTAATATAGATTATTAAACACTAGTATATCTTATTAATAAACCAAATATTATTAAAAAAATTAATAGATTTTTTTATTAGTATAGAAATTTGATCTTAAGATTAAATATTAAGATGGAAAAAGATATAAAAACGCAGATTTTTTAAATTAAAGATAAGTAATAAGATAGAAGATTCTTTAGAAGATGATGATTTTCTAGATATTATGGCTATTGATGAGGATAAATAATTTTAAATATATTGCAATACAATTCAATATCCAAATGATATCAATTTTCTAAAAACATTATAAATCAAATTCAAATTCAAATTTCTTATGAGGTTTGATTTATATAATTAAAGAAGATTTGTTATATTATAGTAGAAGAGATATTGCTATTTAAAAAATCATTAGAAAGGAAGATGTATGTAAGTTCTTGTATAAATTTTATAGAAGGTTTTATGGAAGACATTTTATAAGACAAGTTATCACAAAAAATATTGACAAAAAGATATCAATAGCCAATATTGTATTAAAACTATTATTAAAAAAATATTTGCTAAACATATATACACAATCTATTTTCAATACAAAATTACATGAAATTCTTCTACTTGGATTATTTAAAAAATAGGATATTAAATTAATGAAACAATTATCTATCACCAAGACGGATTTTTAATTTATTTTTATTGTAACATATTATCTTATAATTTTTTTTAAAATTAGGACATCAAAGACTTCAATATAATAAAATAAAAAATTATAAGGTTTATTTATTAAAAAATAATCACTTATTTTGAAATTCCAATAGAGATGGTTTTAGATCAAGGAGAATAAATTTTTAATGATATGGTACAAGAATTAATGATTCATTTAGGTATCAAGCATATGATTATTATCTTACATAAGCAAAGTACTAATGGATTTGTACAAAAGACTAATAAGGCCTTGTGTTTTAAATTAGCCAAAGATATATAAATAGAAACTAATATTAATAAATAAACTTAAAAATCTATTATGTTATATAAATTTGTAATACTACATTCAAGACTATAATATGATATTCTCTTTTTAGATTGACATATATAATAGAAGTATATTTATCTATTAAATATGAAATAATAATTCTAAGAATAGCCAAAAGATTTGAAATGGAGTTAGATAAATCACAAAAGAAGTGATTGGTTTACTTCATTGAGGTGGATGAAGCACAATTAAGGATATTATAAACATTCTAAAAAAAAAAAAAAAAAAGAATAAAGAAAATACGGAACAAACAAATCACAAGACACATAAAGACATAGTATGTAGAAGATTGTTTAGTAGATACTCTAAATGTTTTATATATCTATTCTTCTTTGTGACTTGTATTTTTGTATATAATTAAACTAATATTAAACTTATTCATATCAATTCTATAAAATACTATATTTAGATAATCTTAAATATAATAACCTATATTTTAAGAAAATATAAAAAATATATGAATAATATTTGTTAGAATATTTATCTAATAAATAATCAAATAACTAATATTTTTTTATTATAAAATTATTTTAAGAAGTTTAAATGATAAAAAAATGAAGTTTATATTAAAATATTAATTTGATGTCTTTTACTTTTATTGATTTTTTTTTCACAAGTCAATTGTATAAATTTTAAAAATAATAATAAATTTTCTATAATTAGTAAATTTTTAAAAATATTAAAAGTCTTTTGTAAATTTAAAAGTTTTATAATCTAAAATAGTTTGGTAATTTTTAAAAATCTATTATAGGTCTTATACTTAAAATAATTAGTCCAAAAAATTTTATAATCTTTTATAAAATATAAATAATTTTATTATATCATATTATCTTCCATCTTTGTATTTTTGTAATATACAACCAACTTATTGTTATATTGTTCTTTTTTCTTTGAAATATTTTATTAAATTTGAATAAAATAATTAAACTATTAAATGAATAAATTATTCAAAAGAAAATTATTCAAAGTTTCTATGGTCAAATAACACATCCAAAGATATTTAAATATAAAATTTGTATAAAAGAAGCTTCTATGAATTTTAATAAGAAAATTATATTTTTGATTTATTTTTATTAATTTATATGTCAAAGACACAAGAATGTAGAACAAAGACTTGAAATAGGACAAGGTTTCAAGAAGAAACCAATAAGAACTTGAATTAACTAGATGAATACACGAACAACACCAAGAAAGGTAAGTTAGTATTCCAAGAGATGTGTTGTTGAGACTAAAGAACTCTTCAACCTAGATCCTTATATATACTCCTATCTAAGATGCTTCTTGAGTGGCTTCCATCAAACTAAGAAGCTTCTCGAGCAGCTTCTACCAATTATAAAGCTTCTTGAACTTCTTTCACTAACTGAGAAGCTACTTGAACTCCTTCCACTAATTGAGAAGCTTCTTGACTTCCTTCCACTAATTGGAAAGCTATTTGAGCTCCTTCCACTAATTAAGAAACTTCTCAACCGACTTTCACCAATTAAAAAGCTTTTAGAATATTCTAAAAGGTTTTGTGAACCTTCGGAGTGTATGTTCTTAATATTATCCCTTTCTCTAGCAACAAGTCCTAAAAGAAGCTCGAACTTACTTCATACATAAAAAATCAAGAATATATTGTACTAGTGAAGTTATGTATTCTATTCTCCATTCTTAAGCAATGGGTTCTACTAGTCCTTGAAGAAATCACCTATGGCCTTGAGCTAGTATCTCCATTGTTGAAACATCCCACCCAAGGATTTGATCTTCATTGTGGCCTTCAAAACATCCTCCAAATAAGATCTTAGGACTAAAAGAATTCACCTTTCCAAGCTCCAACAATATCACTGAAACTCGAGCATTGGAATCAAGACTTGCATGGTTAGGTGTTGCTCCTAATAGCTCCAACCAAAATCGTACTTGGCACTAAAATGTATTATCCTCAAGGTTGTGAAAACTGCACTACTTTATTCAAAGCTTGTATGGCAAATAAATCTTTTGAGTCTTCTTCTCTCAATGCTTGAAAATTTAACATGGTGACTAACTTGCTTCTACCACTCTATTCTATCTTGGAATAGACGATTACATCCTAATAAAAACTTTAATTTAACTCTTTCTCTTTTTATGAGTATTCCTTGAAACCAATCTTCACTAAGAAGTTATTATCAAATATATTTGGATTTGTGAAGATAGATTTGATGAAATTCTTATATCTTTTGAGGCGCATTAGTGAGATTTTTGATCACTTCCTATATATGCTCATTAATATCATAGCCTCGCCAATGAACAAGATATTCCAATTTGTCCTATCTTCGTCGTGAATCAAGTACCTTTTCAACCTTGTATTCTTCATAGTCCTCAATTTTAATATTAAGCGGCAAATTTTGTACCCTTCCCAAAATATGCGACTCCTTATAAGATTCTAAAAGAAAGACATGAAAAACTGCATGTACTTTCATAGCAGATAGTAATTCTAAGTAATATGCCACTAGATTGATTTATTTTTGGATAGAAAATGGTCCCAACTTTTGATAGTCGAACTTATTGTATAGTTTCTTAATTTTGATATTCCGTTGAAGAAGCCATATCTTATCTCTAATATAAAAAGTAACTGGTTGATTTTTAAATTTATTTTCAAATGTCTTATAAGCATCTTCAGTTGCTTGTAATTGAAGCTTCAAGATTGTTTGATATTGCGATAATTATTTTACAAATCCTTCAGCCATTATTAAGGATAAAAACTCGATGAAAGCAAATAAACATATGAAACTTCTATTAAGAAGAATAAAAAAATAAAAAAAAGGAAGTATGTATATTAAAAGAAATTAACATGGCTATTACAACAAGATAAGAAAACTATAGACTCTTGAATCTAGACTAGAAGCAAGAAAAGATTTGTCAAGAGTGAAGAAGGCTTCACTCTTGCCTCTATAAATACTATCTAATTAAGAGCTACATGGCGGTATTCTATAGGATCTCCTATACATCTCTAATTTACAAGACACATGTCAAACTTGCACGACAAGTTTTTCACATACGTGCCACGTATTTGGCTTGTTCTGCAAGCTATCAACATGTGTGATACATGGTTAGCTTGTTCCACAAGCTACTAACATGTGCGCCATGTGGCTAGCTTGTTGACTAAGTTTCTAATCTACCAATCACCTATAGACATGTATAAAGGTGATTCCACATCTATAAAGCTTCTAGGAAGCTTCTCTATTAGATATTATTAAATCAATTTATTTTACCTACTTCTATTAATTTATATTAATTAGATAATTATTGGAGTAAATCTTATGTCCGTGACATTATTCCCCCTTCTAGGGACGAGTTCCACAAGGAGTGGTGATTAAATATTGAGGAAGTCTAGGATACGTTCAATTGTACTTGCCACGTACTCTGATCTTTGTTCCCTTCGAAGATAGTTGATAGGTCCTTTCAGCCATCGATAATGTTCCATACCAAGGCGAGAAGACCACCCTATTATTTGATCATTATTGAGGCCTTCATAATTCCCTTCAAAGAAAATATTTGGAACACAATCAGGAGTAGTTTCTACCTCTAAAAGTATCATCAAACATCAGGAGTCTCTTCCAAGGTCGTGATACCAAACACGTTGTATTTTGCCATTAATCTGAGGAAGGACATGTCATTCTTGAGGATCTTCATGTCTATTCCATTATCTTGAAGGTTGTGATAGTCGTAATGTCTCATCCAATAAATCACCAAATGATGGCTCTTGAGCTGAATTCACTAATTGTTGATCCTCTATCTCTTTAGTATGAATATATCTAAGGAAATAACAAACAATGATACAAGGTAGGATGAAACCTTTATAGAACTTGCTTTGCTATATAACAAAGATTTTTTTGATTATTTAATCTTAATTTTGACGGATGTGATCAATGAAATGCATTGACTTTTATTGATACATTTGCTGGATTCTTGGATGGCTCCCATGTGCGTTCAATAATATCATATCCGTGCCAATGTACAAGATATTCTAGTCGATTTTGGCACTGCCTTAAATCTAAAATCTCTTCAATCTCGAATTCTTCATCGTTATTCACTTCTATAGGAGGTGGTGGCATTTGTCTTCTTCCTTGTATATCCACTGTCTTGTATGGCTTGAGTAGTAACACATGAAATACAAGATGGATCTTCATCGACTCCGATAGGAGTAATGGATATGCATTTAGATTGATTTGTTCAAAAATAGGAAAAGGTCGAAGCTTACGATAGTCCAACTTATCACAAGGACGAGTAGTCTTAATATTGTAACGAAATAACCATACCTTGTCTCCCACATTGAATTGTGGTTGTTCTATGTGATACGTATCTGTATTTATTTTTTTTCATTCTTGAGCTTCTTTTAATTGCACCTTCAGTATTATATAGAGCTCTAACAAACGATTTTTCAAATCTTCTATTGCTCGATTATCAACTTTTGAAAAGTCAAAAGCATCAAGTCGTGGATGATAACCATAATTGGAAAAGAAAGATGTTTGTTGCATAAAAGAATGTATCGTATTATTATAAGCAAACTCTACCAATGGCAAAAGAGTTGTCCAATCATCTTGTTGGTAGTTGATGATACACCTTAAGTACTATTCCAAGACTTGGTTCACGCGCTTTGTTTGTCCACTAGTTTCAGGATGAAAAGTTGAAGATAATTTCATGTTCACTTTTAAGATCTTGAAAAGAATTCTCCAAAATCTTGAAACAAATTGAGTTCCTTTATCCAATATAATATCCTTAAATAATCTATGATAGTAATAGATATTATCAATGAAAAGCTTAGTTGTTTCTTCACTTGTGATAGATTTTATACATGACACAAAATGTGCCATCTTGGTGAACCAATCTACTATCACAAATATAGAATCATAAGATCTTGAGCTTGGAAGATCTGTGATGAAATCCATAGAAACAGAAGACCATAATTGTTCTGGAATAGGTAATGGTTGAAGAAGTCAAAAAGGTCAATGATGAAGAATCTTTTATCTTGAGCAAATATCACATGATTGTACAAAGTCTTTGACTGCCTTCCACATTTGACGCCACCAAAAATCTCTTAATAAAAGTTCCAAAGTCTTATTGCATCCAAAATGTCCTGCCGCTGGAAAATCATGACATGCTTGAAGAATACGTAAACGTTGTCGAATAGAGAGAATTCGCCTTGGGAAAACGCCGGGTTTCTAGCTGCTACTAGAACTAGCAGGGAACATGAGAGGAAGCTGTGCAAGTATCTTCTATACTTGTACAATATTTGTTCAAGCTTTCAAATTATACTTGTATTATACTTGTACAAGTCTTGTATAAATATAAAGTATAAATACTTGAATAATACTTATATAAATACTTATATAATACTTGTATAAATACTTATATAATACTTGTATAAATCCTTGGTGTAATACTTATATAAATACTTATATAATACTTGTATAAATACTTATATAATACTTGTATAAATCCTTGGTGTAATACTTGTATAAATACTTGTACAAATATTATATATAATATTTGTAAAATACTTGTATAATACTTGTATAAATACTTGATATAAATACAAGTATGTATACTTGTATAAAAGGTATAAGCAAAGTATGTATGTATTCAAGTATATCTCAAAATACAACCGCATATGAGGAATACAAATTATACAACAAGCTGAAACTAAATATATCACTAAAAATTCATCCAATAGTCAAATCAAGCGTGCTTATAGCCTATGGAAAGCCAATAATCCATTGTAAAACATATCAAATTTTCACAAATAGATGACTTACCATTTAAAAGTTATGGCTAAAAGAAGTAGGTACTAAAATTTTCAAGCGAATGCAAAGGTAGCAAAGCTCATCTTCACTTCAGCCTTTGTTGTGATCACTTCCCTTCTCCAAATTGGACATGCAATAGCTTTTTAGAAATCTCACTCCATCATCTAACTTGCTCTAAAATTTCGCATGCATGCCTCTCAAACTCCAGATTTTGTAGCTAGTTGATTCTACTCTTCAAACCCTATCAACAATTTGCCCTCTTTGATACTTCACGGCTCATAAAACTTTCATCAAAGCTCCAAATGTATTGATTTTTGTTTTTGCAAAAATCTTACACAAGCTACTATAAGCACCTAAAATATCAAAAAGATTGAAGAGACTATCCGACTTGGGTGGTTGAAGAAAGTCTCTGCCCCTCTTCATCAGGTGGCAGCAAACCCTTTCCCACTCTCAAGCTCACAACTTTTGCTCTTCAACTCCAAATACTACAAGAGATGCCTTGATAGAAAGCTAGCACAATTTTTTACACTCTATTTAAATTTCACTAAGAAAGAGTTGAAATCAAACTTGCAGTAGTAGCTCGAATTTCTGCCCCTCTTCATCGGGTGGTAGCAAACTCTACTCTACTAAAACAAGCATAATTTTTTGCTCACAACTCCAAAACAAGCAAGTGAGTAGGTTCTAGAATCCTCACAACTCAAAGAAAGCACCTACCAATTTTCATTACAATTCCTTCTATCTCCTTGGAGCTATCTCTCTCCAAAGTTCACCACTCAAAACTGCCTTTACTCTCGGTCTAGCAAGAGGAGTATATCTCCCTTTCTTTCCATATTAGACTATGAGACGCTCACATGGGCAGCCAAATCCTATTGGATGGGCCTTATTCACCCCATGCTCTTCTTTCTTATCCCTCACAAGGTCCATTCTATCTCAAAAGTCAACAAGAAAGGTAAAACAACCTTTACTTTTCTTCTAATTACAAAAGAGTCTATTCTAGGATATAAATAAGATAGGAACAAAACAAATAGCCATCTTAATTCACTAACTAAGTGGCTATAATAAATCCTCTCCTTATAATATCTTCTAAAATAACCTCTAGCACTCACACATATATTAACAATAGATACAAGATTTTTAATATTTTTATATACTGCACGTAAATGCAGTATGACAACGTGCTTCTCTTTCTGGAATATATAGGCGTCTTTTGAAATATAGTGGATTGTTCTTGAATTCAAATTTAGAAGAATCATGAATCTTGGAAGAATTATTCTTGATATCATGAACTAGAGGGTCTGAGGACATACTTGACTAAATTTACTTGAAAAAAGTTGAATCAACAGCCAATGTTGATTTTCTTGCTCGAAGATGAAATTGCTTTGGTTTCAAGAGGGTTGTTCTTTGTTGCTCAAAAGTTGCATCTCCTTCTTTTGGTACAAAATAAGAACATTTAGAAAGGACATCACACAAACTTTGTTGTTTTCCTAGCTGATAAGTGATAATGAACTCAAATCTTGACAAAGACATACTCCAATGAGTTTGACGATGATTCAACACGCATGTCAACATGAAATACTTGAGGTTCTTGTAATCCATATACACAATGATTAGACTAGAAGCGCCTTGTAGATAATGATGCCATTCTTGAAAAGAATCCAGAATTATAAGAAATTCTTTATCGTAGATCTCATAATTGATCTCGACTGTTGAGAATTTTTTTTGAATAAAAAGTTGTTGGATGAAGTTTGTCAGCTGTTTCTATTTGTGACAAAATTGCACCCAAGGCAAAGTATGATACATTTGTTTCCACAAAAAATGCCTTAGAAAAGTCAATATGATACAAGATTGGTGCAAAAATAAACGATGTCTTCAGAGCTTCAAATGCTGCTTCTGCTTCTTGATTCCATTGGAGTTTGTCTTTACAGGTCAAACATGTAAGTGGAGTTGTAACTTGACAAAAGTCTTTCATGAAGATCCAATAATAATTGACAAATCTCAAAAAACATTGGACATGTCTTACCGTCTTTGAAATCTTCTAATTCATGACTGTCTAGACTTTTTTAGAATCTATCATGAGACCATCATTTGAAATGATGTATCCTAAGAAATCAACTTGAGTAGTGTGAAATATATACTTTTTCATCTTGGAATATAATCCCACATTTCTAAATTTTTGTAATACTTGATGAACATATACTTCATGCTCTTCTACATTCTTAGAATAGATCAAAATATCATCTAGGTAGCAGATGACAAAATTGTCTAGGAATTCACAAAAAACATCATTCATGAGATGTTGAAAAGCAATTGGTGCATTTGTAAGTCTAAAAAGTATGATATTATATTCAAAATGTCTGTACCTAGTTCAAAACGCAGTTTTTCATTCATCTCCTTCTTTGATGCATACTACATTGTATGCTCTTCTTAGATCTATTTTTATATAGATCTTAGCTTGATTCAACTAGTCAAAGAGTCTTAATATCAAAGGTAATGGATATCTGTTATTGATTGTGATCTTGTTGAGTCTTTGATAGTCAACACACATCCGCAATGATCCATCTTTTTTCTTCACAAATAGAATTGGAGCTCATGTTGGAGATTTAGAATGGCGTATGAATTTCTTAGCTGAATTCTTGTCAATTAATGTCTTGAGTTTAGCCAACTCATCTTGTAATAAACTATAGATTGATCCAAATGGTGGCTGAGTTCCTTCTTTGAGGTCGACTATACAATCATATGGATGATGCTCCAAAAGAATATCTGTATTGTTTTTTTCAAAAACGTCATGATAATCGAGATATTGGCTTAGAATGCCACTTAAAGTCTTTCCATTATCAAAAATGGGCATGGCATAAATAGCAAAAGTTGATCCTTCTTTTACTACGTGTATAAAAGCTTTTGCACTTATAAGTACGGATTTTATATACTAGATTTATAGCTTTTCACTTAATCGACAGGATGTTTAATTATATTCTGAGAAAAATTAAGTCTACAAGAATTCCAATCTGTTTAAGGATTATATTTTTCTAACCATGATAAATCTAAAATAATTGGATTAGACGGAGATTTAATTATATTAAAGGTTATGACCATCTATTGTTACTTTTATAGGATGGATTTTATGAGTGACATCTCCAAAAGATAATGGATGACCATCTATGATTTCTACATGTACGGATTTAGTTTTCTATACTAAAGGTATTTTATGATTTTTAACAAATTATTCATCTAGAAAGCATGTTGAGGCTCTTGAATCTAATAAGGTAGAAGCTCTGTAATTTTTTGGTCCTAAATATATATCTATTATAAAACAAGAAGAGGGTTTTGAGGAGAGAATAGGACCTTCACTAGGAATTGTACAAGGTTCCAGCTATATGGTCCTTATTATAGGTGGACAAATTTATTTTCCGACATGTTGTATTTTTTGACAATCATACTTCTTATTTTATAGTTGTGTCATTTTTTTGGACAATGTTGAGCAGTGTGCTTAGATTCTGCATAATATAAATATAATCCTCCTTGACAACGCCGAATCTTTTTTTTTTTAGTAAGAGGTTTAAAATGTACCACATCAATTTGCATATATTCTACTTCCAAATGTACATTTTGTAAGGACGTTGATGTTGCCATTAAATAATAATGTTGAGGCTCCCTTGTACGATTCTCAGATCAAAATTCAAATAGTCAATTATCACATTTCATAGCAAAATCAATTGTTTGACTCAATATTTGAGGATCGGATAAATTGAACATTAATTTTTTACTTCATATTATAATCTGTAGAAAAATTGGCTAATTAGTATAGTATCATTCCACTTGATATCAGTTGCTAGTTGTTGAAATTGAGAAGCATTGTCATATGTCGTGAAGTCTTTCTTGAGAATGCTCTAAGCACTTGGCTGTGGAAAATAAAAGAGAAATATGCAACAATAACTAGTCCTAACCTCTCTAATTAATCTTTAAATAATCCTTAATCAAATCTTAACTAAATCCTAGTCAACTCAAGTCAAATCCAAACAAATGTTAAAATAAATCCTAACAAACCCTAAAACAAATCCTAACTAAATCTTTAAATAAATCCTAACTAAATCCTAATCAATCTTTGTCAAATCCAAAAAAATCCTAAAAAAAATCCTAACTAAATTCTTGTCAATCCTGATCAAATCCTAACAAACTCTAAAATCCTAGTCAACCCTGATTAAATCCTAACAAATCCTAAAACCCTAATTAATCCTAGTCAAATTCTAACAAACTTTAAAACAAATCCTAACTAAATCCTAGTTAACCTTAGTCAAACCCAAACAAATCCTAAAAAAAATCCTTACTAAATCCTAGTCAACCCTGATCAAATCCTAATAAATCTTAAAACAAATCCTAATTAAATTCTAATCAACCCTGATCTAATCCTAATAAATCTTAAAATGAATCTTAATTAAATCCTAATCAACTTTGATCAAATTCTAACAAATCCTAAAATAAACCCTAATTAAATCCAACCCTAAATCCTAACCAAATCCTAACTAAGTCCTAAGCAATTCCTAAGGCAATTTTAGAATCTCAATAACTATTGACTAAACTATTGATCTTACTTAAAAATTAACACACTCCTTAAAAACTAAGTTAACAGCAAATGTATAAAATTTGAAGAGGATCAAACTTACCAACAAGAAATTCAACCCAAAATTTCAATCGAGTGGCAGCCGACCTCCTTTTCCTACCTTAATGTTGATTGTCCAGTGCTAATATCTCCTTCTTATATTATTTAGTTTATTCCAAATTTCACAAGTATGTAGATAATTAAGTCTTCTATACACACATATGAATTTCACTTGAATCCAATTAGTAGATTGCTAGAAATCTTAGGAAACCTAATTGACCCTCAATTCCCAATTTTTGAGATCCCAATCCACATAAACTTCAATAATCTTTGATTGAATTATTAGATCAATCTCAAATTCATAGCACCCTACAAACACTATTTTATACACCAATCTACAAAGTATCACTTATAGATCTATAACCAATCTGACAGAATACTCAAAAATATAAATCCCAATATATTTCACAAAATTAGAGTCACCAAAATCAACCTTGACTTTGCAAAGCCATTACAAAGTTGTTATCAACTCAAATCACTTCCAACTAATGTTTAAAGAAAGATCCTCTTGTCTTGTCTCTAAAGCCATCTTTCAATCTTTGAAAAACCCCTCAACCCGTCGTTGTCATATTACATGTTGTCTTGTTCGGGAATGCACCGGGCACTTGGCTGTAGAAGGTAAAGTTGTGTTTGCAAATAATCAAGAATCCTAATAGGTTTCACCCATATATGAAGAATATAATTCAAAGTTCAATTCAAAAGTGTTTAAAAACACTCCTCTTAGTAACATCAACCATACATATATCCCAATAGCCTTGTTTCTTTTATAATTAAGCAATTTTTATTTTTCTTTGCAAGCCCTAATCTTAATCAATGAGCTTTGACAAGCTATAACTTTTAATCCAACCATCCACTTAGTGTGAAATTTTGTACACAAATGTCAGTATTAGCCTTGTACATGCTTAAAAAAATTCAGCTCAACCCAACTTACAAATTGTAAGAAAATGCCCAAAAACTGCACTAATGACACTCGGCCGCCAACTTGAAAATTGATGTAGAAATTCCAATGGTGATTTCTCCTTCTTCCACTATTGACTTTAGTTCAAACTTGATATGTAGCTTGATCTCTAAGTCTTCTATCACCATGCCAAAATTTATATTGATCCAATTTGTAGATCTTTAATTATCATAGAAATTCTATTCAATCCTAAACTATCAACTTCCGACAATCCTTTGTTACAAAGCCCAAATATCTCTTGATTGCGTCATTAGATTAACACAAAATTTTGTACATACTTAGCACATCCATCAATCTAGATAATATCAGATTTTGAACCATAGATGCTATACAAATTGTACGAATTATTGAAGAATGCAAGCCATCATTGTCTTATATAAAATCCAAAATACCAATACAAACCCTCACTTTGAACAATGATTGCAAAGTCATCCAAAACCTTGTGGCAACAAAGTTAATGTCCATGGAAAAATCTTCAAGCTAGCTATCCAATTCAAAAATTTGATCTGTGAAATCTCTTGTACTTTGTCCTAGGTAGCCGTTTTTGTGGCTAGAGGTCTAATTTCGACCATGTCCTACATACGACCAACCCCCGGATATCAATCTAATCTATCCTAGGGATTTTATAGCCTGATCCTACCTTCAAGTTAATCCTAGTATCAATCATGCTAGTAATTTATTCTTTTTATTATATTTTTATTATTTTATGGCCTTTCTAAGGCAATAAAAGAATTACTATAGCCTAGAAGGTAAAATCATTAACTAATTCTTATCTACTAGCTATTAAGTGAAGAAAATAAACTAAGAGTCTTTCATAAAAATCTTGTTAAAATATGTTGAATTCTTGTTGAACTAAGATAATAGAGTATTAATTAAAAAATCATTTTTAGTCATAGTTTCACCATATAATTGTGTCACAACACAACACCATAGGCACGTTGGTTTGGACCTCAGGGTCTGATTCCGAACCTGGCTCATAGCTGGTCCTTTCCGGATATCTATTTTGAGATTTTTGTAGTAAATTTTTCTGAAACCTATTCTTAATTCCCTCTTATATATGCCTATATCATTTTATTTCCCAATCTACTTTGTTTTGCCTTACTTATGGTCCTACAAAGTAAATAGAAGCTCATTTGTAAAAAAAGGCAACATTAACATCCATTACTTTTACTCCCTTTTTATTATTATCTATTTTTCTAAGATAATTTGCTACAATATTTTGAACTAAGATCTTTTATGATATACTGTTTCCACATTCTTTCACCTAATAATCATATTATATCACGACATCCACCCTCCCTGAACTTGTGCATCCTCCGGCATGCGCCAAGTTTGTTATTGTATTGATGTAAAATATTCTTCATCTTGGTCAAATTCTTGATCTTCAATATATTCCTCCTCTTCTATTTCAATACCCCTCAATAAATTTTGTTCTTCATCAAAATGTATTTATACTCCTCTTTGTCTAAATAATTTGATTCGCTTCAATGTTATAGGTATCTTCAATTCTGTACCATTAAATTCTCGTAACAAATATATTCCATTGTCATATACTTATTTGACAACATAAGGCTCAAACCATCTCTTTGCAAATTTCTTTACTGAGTTATGTTGGTTGTCCAAACTACTATCATAAATCAACACTCAGTCACCATTTTGAATTGATTTTGGATGCAATCAATCCTTTTTGTCAAACCTCTTCTTATTTTTCTCTCTTGCTTCTTTTAACTTCTTTATAGCTACCTCAATGTCCTTGAATCTCTCAAATTTAATTGCATGTAAGCCCTTTCAATTCTTTTCTCACAATCCAATGGTAGTAACAATGCCACTTATTTAACTTTTTTGGCAATAGTCTTATACTTAGTTCTTACTTTTGTATTATATCTATTAACATATTCTTTCACTTCATCACAAAATTCTTTAGATTGCACATTTACTACCTTATCATTACTTTCAAAATCTAAATCCAATAATAATTATAATTCATCTATAGTATCATCAAAGCCACTTTTTTTAAACATCTCCAATATGAATTCATCTTCATCAAGCACTTCACATTTCTTCAATTCATATTCTATATTTTTGACATTTTTCTTTTTTATTCTTTCAAAATTATTTATATTTTTGAATAAAATATATCAATCCCATGATAAGATAATAATGGCCTCATCTCTTCTAATAAGCAGGAAGCCATCTCCCTTCTAGATTATATGCAATTGTTAATGCAAGTCTAATGCCCATCTTCCTATATACGCCAATATTCCATAGTCAATTATCTCTTTTATTAATGCCAATGTTTCCATTTATTCCACATATGCAAGTAGGTTGGAAATATCTTCTTTTGCACATAACCAAACCATTGGTGAGGTACACATTTTGAAATAAGAAGACTTAATTGAAACCTCATCCACATAGCCACATACATCTTGCTTGCATCTTTTGTCTTGTTCTTTTGATTCCAACCTCCATTTAAGATGTCCATGTAATCTTTAAATCCATTTTCAATGTCTTTATATATGAAGATTTTTAGATTTTTAATCTTTGAATTTCACACTGCATGATAAAAAAATTTCTTATCAAAATCCAATTATGCCTCTAATACATGTACATTATCCATGTAACCTTGACTTTGGTCTAAAAGATTAATACTCACAATTGACTTGATTAAAGCCATTGACTTAGTACCCTTACTTTTAATTCCATAATCTTCTTTTGCTGCATAATTTTGTGAAACATCTATCATTTCTTCTTGAATGTATTCTTGTAAAACATCCTTCATTTTTTCTTGAATGCATCCTTGTGAAACGTCATAATCTTGTTTTATCTCAAAACATTGTATTACTTCATAATATTGAGAAATTTCATGTCCTTGTGAAACCTCATGCTCTTGAAAAATTTCACAACTTTTGCCATAATCCTTTGTGGTTTCACCACCACATTTAGTATCATAACCTTGTATAATTTCATAACCCCCTCAATAATGATTGTGTGAAAATTCAAAATTTCTTTCATCCAATCCACATGTGGTCTTATAGCCATATGCAATTTGACTTTCATTATCATATTTGTGCATAATTCCACCACTTCTTATATCATAATGTTGTGAATTCATAGAATTTTTATGATTATAACCTTGAATAGATCCATAATCCATCTCATGTAAAGGTTCAAGTTTAAATTCTTCAGTATAATTCAAAATATAAGGCAAAACATCCTCATCTCCTTCAAATATAGAAAATATCTTTTTATCATTAAAAGATGTTCTATCCAAATTGCCATCACCAACTTACACAAACTTACTTAATATAGAATAGCCATAGCTTCCAACCACATTGTCATTAGTATCTAAATCCTTGAGCTCCATATTGCCTTCAAATTTTTAGATATCTTGACCTTCTATAGTGATAGTTTGAAAAAAAATCTTTGTTCTCTCCTTCACCACCTTTGGTATTAGATCCAATTTCCTTCATGTGCACAAAATTTGCTCTTCTTTTAAAGCTTCCTATTTGCTCCTCTATTTCTCTTGATTCAAAATTTGTCCCTTGCATTGATAAAGATGATATAGAAGCCAAAGTAGAAGATTTCTTAGGCCATACTGAAACTCTTTTAGCTCGTATCCTTTGTTGCTTTACTAAAACAATCACTGCTTCTTTCAATTCCTCACAATTATTGGTACAACCACTCTCCATAGCTTCATCTGTAAGAAGTATGAAAAGCTTGTCTCTCAATGCATCATCAAGACCATTTAAAAATAATTCTACCTTTATAGCATCTAATGATTGTCTCTTTGAGGATGAGAGTTGATAAAATTTCTTTTCAAATTCTTTCAAAAATTCATAAAGATCCATATGCATGCCTGGTTGTAAATTTATCCAATCCAAAAACTTTTGCTTGGTAATCCTATCCTCATTTGCATCAATAAACTCTTCTTTCAAAAATTCTTGAAATTTTGACCATGTCTCTACACCCCCTTCAAATAATCTCTTCACTTTTTTATGAATCCTAGGTTCAATAGCCAAATAGAAGCTTAAAATCATCATTGCCTTATGGATTTAGCATGTCTCTATCTCACATGTATAAACTTGTAAAAACTTAATGATATTGCATCTTTCAAACCTCCCAAATTTGTTGATGATTCCTTACAATGCCTTTGCAATACCCCTTTCAATTGCTTGCATCTTTTATTGCTCCTCCATGAATATACAAAAAGCCTTAAAAAATTCATTAATATTTGGCCCATCCAAAATATTCAACCTATCCAAAGAATTCGATGAAATATTTTCTATTTTATTCCACAATGTTCAAAAATATCCCTTGAAATGCTCTGATAAATAACTTATGATACTTCAAAATGCTCTAAAATGTCTATAAAGCCATATAATGCTCTATGATAATTCAAATGCTATTTTTTTTTTCTAAGATATTTTTCAAAGCTCAAAGTTTTAAAAAGCTTCAAAATCAACCCTCTTGCCATCTTATCTTCCTTTGCTACCTCCACTTGTTGCTCCACTTGTAACTCCACTAGAAGCTCGATCCATAGCTCTATCAAAAATATATAATCCATTCAAAGATCTTGATAACACATCTTCCATTTTGATTCACAACGCTCAAAAATGTCTTTCAAAGAATTCTAATAAATACCTTATGACACTTCAAAATGCTCCAAGATGTCTATAAAGCCCTATGATACTCCGTGATAATCTAAATGCTATTTTTATTTTCTAAGATATTTTTCAAAGCTCAAAGATTCAAAAAGCTTCAAAATCAATCTTCTTGCCATCTTGTCCTCTTTTGCTACCTCCACTTGTTGTTCCACTTGCAACTCCAATAGAAGCTCCAATTGATGCACCATCTATAATTCCTCTTTTAATTCTCTTGCATTCCTTCTCCATAAGTCAAATAAATAAATAAAAAATCCCTATAATCTTCTACCTCAAGCTTTCACTCTAATTGAAGCACCATCCATAGCTCCTCTTTTAACGTTCTTGCCTTCCTTCTCCATAATTCAAATAACTTCAAAGAAGATTTTGAAATGCCTTCTACCTCAAGCTTTTCACTCCAATTGAAGTACCATCCATAGCTCCTCCTTCAACATTCTTGCCTTCCTTCACTATAATTCAAATAACTTCAAAGAAGATTTTGAAATATCTTCCACCTCAAGCTTTTAATGTCGAGTTTACCAAATTATATTGTATGTCATGAAGTCTTGCTTGAGAATGCTCTGGGTACCTGATTGTGGAAAATAAAATAAAAAAAAACATGCAACAATAATTAGTCCTAACCTCTCTAATCAATCTCTGAATAATCTTCAATCAAATCTTAACTAAATCCTAGTCAATTCTGATCAAATCCAAACAAATCCTAAAACAAATCCTAACTAAATCCTAATCAATTCTGATCAAATTGAAATAAAATCTAAAAAAAACCTAATTAAATTCTAATCAATCTTGGTTAAATCCTAATAAATCCTAAAATACTAATCAATCCTAGTCAAATCCTAACAAACCCTAAAATAAATCCTAACTAAATCCTAATCAATCTTGGTGAAATCCAAACAAACTCTAAAACAAATCCAAAAAAATCCTAAAATAAATCCTAACTAAATCCTAGTCAATCTTGGTCAAATCCAAACAAATACTAAAAAAAACCCTAACTAAATCCTAGTCAACCTTGATCAAATCCTAACAAATTCTAAAATCCTAATCAACCCTGGTCAAATCCTAAAAAATCCTAAAATAAATCCTAATTAAATCCTAGTCAATCCTAGTCAAATCCAAATAAATCCTAATTAAATCCTAGTCAATCCTAGTCAAATCCAAATAAATCCTAAAAAAAATTCTAACTAAATCCTAATCAACACTAGTCAAATCTTAACAAATTCTAAAACAAATCCCAATTAAATCTTAATCAACCGTGATCAAATGCTAACAAATTCTAAAAAAAATCCTAACTAAATCCTAATCAACCTTGGTCAAATTCTAACAAATTCTAAAAAAAATCCTAATTAAATCCTAGTCAATCTTGATCAAATCCTAACAAATTCTAAAACAAATCCTAATTAAATCCAACCCTAAATCCTAACCGAACCCTAATCAAGTCCTAACTAATTCCTAAGGCAGTTTTAGAATCTCAATAATTATTGAATAAATTATTGATCTTGCTTAAAAATTAACACACTCCTTAAAAACTAAGTTAGCAGCAAACACATAAAATTTAAAGAGGATCAAACTTACCAGCAAGAAATTCAACCCAAAATTTCAATCAAGTGGCTGCCGGCCTCCTTCTTCTACCTTAATGCTGATTGTTCAGTACCAATATCTCCTTTTTACATTTTTTAGTTGCTTCTAAATTTTACAAGCATGTAGATAATTAAGTCTTCTATATACACATATGAATTTCACTTGAATCCAATTAGTCGATTGCTAGAAATCTCAGGAAATCTAATTGACCCTCAATTCCCAATTTTTGAGATCCCAACCCACATAAACTTCAATAATCTTTGATTGAATTATTAGATCAATTTCAAATTCATAGCACCCTACAAGCACTATTGTATGCACCAATCCACAAAATATCACTTATAGATCTATAACCAATCTCACAAAATGTTCAAAAATATAAATCCTAGTATATTTTATAAAATCAGAGATATCAAAATCAATCCTAACTTTGCAAAGCCATTACAAAGTTGTTATCAACTCAAATCACTTCCAAATAATGTTTAAAGAGAGATCCTCTTGTCTTGTTTCTAAAGCCATCTTTCGATCTCCAAAAAACCCCTTGATCCACCGTAGGCATGTGGTTTTGTGCCTTAAGATCTGATTTCGACTTGGCTCATAACCAATCCTTTCTGGGTACCTATTTTGAGATTTTTGTGGTAAATTTTTCTGAAACCTATTCTTAACTCCCTCTTATATATGCCTATATCATTTTATTTTCCAATCTACTTTGATTTGCCTTACTTATGGCCCTACAAAGTAAATAGAAGCTCATTTGTAAAAAAGGCAGCATTAACACCCATTAGTTTTATTCCCTTTTTACTATTATCTATTTTTCTAAGATAATTTGCTACAATATTTTGAACTAAGATCTTCTATAATATATTATTTCCACATTCTTTCACCTAATAATCACGTTACATCATGATAGCGTATAATGACACTGATTGATTACTTTGTTGTAGGATGCAAATCTTGTTGGTTGTAACATGAATTGCATCATGTTTTCCATACATAGATTGAAATTCCATTAAAAATGCCTCCAAATTATCTAATATTGGATCACGTCGTTTAAAAAAAGATGAAAACCATGATAAAGTAAAACTTGAAAGTAATATTCCAATAAACCTAACTTGAGATATTTGCGTAGGATAACTCTGAGGTTGAAGTTCAATCACCAATTGTACCTGATTGACAAATCCTTGAAATCTAGATCTTTTGCCATCAAACTTCTCAAGCAAACTAATTTTTGATTCTCTTATCTTTGAACGGTGCTCCATTATAGGTGAGATAGTTTGGTATGGTGTAGATATTGACGCAGCTCCAACCATCTTTATATCTTAACTTCCAACTAAACTTGTTGCTTCTTGTGGTGGTAAACTGAGTTGATGCATTGCAAGCATTAGCTCTTTCATTTATTTTTGCATTTGTACCATTGCACTCTTTATTTCTGCAAGCTCTACCATAATAATACAATAGGAAGGAAGGTGTCTACTCTTACTTCAGGAAATGTAGAATAACATACTCAAAAGAAAAAATTCTAGAAACAATATCAATTTAGAAGTGAGTACTCCACAATTCCTAATATGCTTATGTCTTATCAAGAAAAAGGGATAATCCACTTTTAATCAAGAAAAGACAAAGCTCTATTACTATATGTGTACTCTTGTCAATTTGTCGAGGAGAAGAACTCGTTGAAAGTAAATAAACATATGAAACTTCTATTAAAAAGAATAACAAAATAGAAAAAAGTATGTATATTAAAAGAAACTAAAATGGCTATTGCCATAAGACAAGAAAACTATAGACTCTTGAAACTGGACTAGAAACAAGAAAGGAGTTGATAAGAGTGAAGAAGGCTTCACTCTTGCCTCTATAAATACTATCTAACTAAGAGCTATGTGGCGCTGTCATGTTGCATTTACGTGCAATTTGTAAAAATATTATATATTTTATATTTATTGTTATTATATGTATGAGTGGTAGAGGCTATTTTAGAAGATATTATAAAGAGAGTAGTCATTTTAGCCATTTAATTAGTAAATTAAGATGACTATTTGTTTTGTTCCTACCTTACTTATATCTTAGAATAGATTCTTTTGTAATTAGAAGAAAGGTAAAGGTTGTTTTATCTTTCTTGTTGACTTTGAGGTAGCATGGACCTTGTGCAGGGTAAGAAAGAAGAGTATGGGGTGAATAGGGCCTATCCAATAGGATTTTGGCTGCCCATGTGGACGTGGCATAGGCTAATGTGGAAGAAAAGGGAAGAATACTCCTCTTGCTGGATCTAGGATTTGGCAATTTTTGAGCAGTGAACTTTGGAGAGAGATAGCTCTAAGGGTATAGAAGAATTTGTAATAAAAAGTAGAAGGTGTGTTTTTTGAGTTGTGAGGATTCTAGAACCTATTCATTTGCTTGTATTGGAGTTGTGAGCAAAAAGTTATGCTTGTTTTAGTAGATTAAGGTTTGTTGCTATTGAAAGGTGATGGTAGAAACTTCGAGCTGCCACTGTAAGTTTGATTTCAATTCTTTCCTAGTGAAATTTGTAGAGAGTATGGAAAATCAAACTAACTTTCTATCAAGCTATCTCTTGTAGCATTTGGAGTTGAAGAGAGCAAGTTGTGAGCTTGAGAGTGGGAAAGGATTTACTGCCATCTGATGAAGAGGGGCAGAGACTTTATTCAACCATCCAAATTAGACACTCTCTTCAATCTTTTTTATATTTTAGGTGCTTATAGTAGCTTGTATAAGCTTTCTATAAAAACAAATATTAATGCATTTAGAGCTTCTATGAAAGATTTATGAGCCATGAAGTGTCAAGAGGGCAAATTGTCGCTAGGATTTGAGGAGTAGATTTGACTAGCTATAAAATCTGAAGTTTGAGAGGTATACATGCAAAATTTTAAGATAAGTTAGATGATAGAGTGTGATTTCTAAAAAGCTATTGCATGTCTAATTTAGAGAAGGAAAGCAACCATAACAAAGGCTGAAGTGAATAGGAGCTTTGCTGCCTTTGTATTTGTTGAGAATTTTTAGTACCTATTTCATTTAGCCATAACTTTTAAATGGTAAGACATCTATTTGTGAAATTTCAATATATTTTATAATGAATTATTAGCTTTTCATAAGCTATAAGCACGGTTGATTTGACCTTTAAATGAATTTTTAGTGATTTATTTAATTTTAGCTTGTTGTATAACTTGTATTCCTCATATACAATTATATTTTGAGATATACTTGAATATATACATACTTTGCTTATATTTATTATACAAATATATATACTTATATTTATATCAAGTATTTATAAAAGTATTTTATAAGTATTATATGTAATATTTATACAAATATTTATACAAGTATTATACCAAGGATTATATTCTATTTTTATATAAGCATTATACCAAAGATTATATTCTATTTTATACAAATATTATACCAAAGATTATATTCTATTTTTATGCAAGGATTATGTTCTATTTTTATATAAATATTATTCAAAAGATTATATTTTATATTTATATAAGTTTTATACAAGTATAATACAAGTATGACATAGAAGCTTGAATAAATATTGTACAAGTATAGAAGATACTTGCACAGTTTTCTCTCATGTTCCTTGCTAGTTCTAGTAGCAACTAGAAACTCAATATTTTTCTAAGGTGAATTCTCTCTATTCGATAGTGGTATTCTATAGGACCTCTTGCACGTGTCTAATTTAAAAGACACGTGTCAAACTTGCACAACAAGTTTCTCACATGTGTGCCACGTACTTGGCTTGTTCCACAAGCTACCAATACGTGTGACACATAGCTAGCTTGTTCCACAAGCTACCAACATGTGCGTTGTCGGGGTAGAGAGAATTTGCCTTAAGAAAGCGCTGGGCTTCTAGCTGTCACTAATTTCTCAATCAAGCTTCAAAAATGAGGAAAACTCAAAGTTTATATAAATATATTTTTCCTTTTTGAGAAATTACATCAAATACATAAGCCTCAAGTAACTAACAACATCCAAAGTATGATAAAATCCTCTAAAACCTTATATAACTTTATGTGGAAATTTTCCTAAACTTCAACATCTCATATCTCCTGATCCGACCGTCCAAAAATAATAAAAATTTCCATGAAGTACTGATGTATTCTTATCAACCTCTACAACAATTTTCAACTGCAAATTCATTGCGGATCTTGAGATATCTTGAAAACTCTAACAGTCGCTTCAAACCCTTGTCTTTATACACCCGCATACAAATTTCTTCATATCTCACAAACTATAAGCTTAAATTCCATGAAATTTGTATGTATAGCTTCTTAACACAAAATTTCACATTCTCTAAGAAGTTTGAGCCAAAATTTTGTCTGAAAACTCAAGTTATGGCTCAAAGCATAACTATTAACAACATAGTGTGCTTACTGCCTTGGAATTGGATGCGCTGTCTTCAACTCTTCATATCTCCTTCGTCTAAACTCAAAACTTAAGAATTCCTTCATAATAGACGTAGATCTTGAAATCACCTTTCCAACCGCACCGTCCGATCTCCAAAAGCCTCCGTAAAACTCCGCAAAATCTCAAAAGAGTGACAGTATGTATGAAATCCACTCTTTAACTTTGAACAAGTATAACTTCTTCACTCTAACTCCAAATTGCCTAAAATTTCCTCTCAAACTATACCCAAAATCCTAAACTTTACAACCTTACCTCTGGAATTGCGAATCTCCCTTTTGAAGTTGCCGAAAACCCCTGTTAAGGTCGCGGGCAGCCTCCTCAAAGCCCATTGGGCATGGTATTCGACCAATAGGGATGAAGTTCCCTATTCCTTGCCTTCATCCGACCATGGCTTGATTTCATCCCTCCCTATTAGCCTCTTACTAGCTTAAATTTACATCCTTAAGTCCCCACCTTCTCTCAAGGCTTCATACTAAACATTTAGATCTTATAATTTTTAAATACCATAACTAAAATAAGTAAAATAAAATAAAATAAAGTTTCTTCTATCAACCATTTTTAATTTAACTTACTAACCATTCTAATACACATCTAGATTCATAAACATATAATATATTTTAACTAGTTTTTACATACTGTAAGTAATTACAGTACAACAGCGTCATGTGGCTAGATTGTTGATCAAATTTCTAACCTACCAATCACCTATAGACATGTATAAAAATAATTCCACATCTATAAAGCTTCTAGGAAGCTTTTCTATCAAATATTATCAAATCAAATTATTTTATCTACTTCTATTGGTTTCTATTAATTAGATAATTATTGGAATAAATCTTATGTCCATGACAACCGTTGGATTGTTGTTCTTTGGCATACTCTATAGATCAAGCTTTGGATGATATCCATAGTTAGAATAAAATGATGTTTATTAAGTTAAAGCATGAACAGTATTATTATATGCAAACTTTGATAATAATAGATATAAGATCTAATCATCTTATTGATAGTTAATGCTACATCATAAATATTGCTCCAAAACTTGGTTAATTCATTATATTTGGTCGTCAATTTGAGGATAGAAAGCCGAAGAAAATTTAATATCCACCTTTAATATTTCAAAAAGATATTTTTTGAACTTAGATATGAACTAGGATCCTTGATCGGATACAATATTATTTGGTAGGCTATGATATTGATATATATTTTCAAAAAAGAGCCTTGTCATTTCTTCACTAGACGTAGTCTTTTTGCAAGAGATCAAATGAGCCATTTTTGTGAGTCAATTAACCGCTACAATGATATTATCCAATGAATTAGATGGCAGTAGATCTATAATGAAATCCATTGAGATAAAAGACCATGATCGTCTTGGAATAGGCAAGGGTTGTAAAAGTCTATAAGGGTGATATTGAGGATTTTTGGACCTTAAACAAATGTTGGAAGAGAGTACAAAGTCCTTCATTGCCTTCCACATTTGAGGCCACTAAAAATCTCAAGAAATAAATTCTAGGGTCTTGTTAAATCCAAAGTGACCTATAGCGAGAAAGTCATGGCTAGATTAAAGAACATGCAGTTGTGTTGGTCCTTCTGGAATATACAAATATTCTTCAAAATATAGAAGGTCTTCTTCAAATTTGAACTTATCAATATTTTCTTTTAAGTGATGCTTGAAATCAAAGGCTAGAGCATCATTAGTGGTTGCAGTACGCACTTCATTGAAGAAACTAGAATTGATAGGCATTGATGTAATAGCCGCCCAAAGGCGAAATTGCTTCAATTTCAATAAAATTGTATATTAACAATTAAGAATCCGAGCTGATATAAAATATTCTAAGTTTTAGTGATCTAAATATACAATCATAAAATGCATTGTTCTATCAAGAAAATGATGCCATTCTTGAAAAGAATCTAGAATAGCAAGAACCTGCTTATTATAAATCTCATAATTAATTTTGGCAGCAAAAATTTTTTGAGAATAAAATACAACAAGATGGAATTTGTTGTCTATATCCATTTATGAAAGTACGACCTCCAGTGCAAAATCTGAAGCATCAATCTCTAAATAAAATGCCTTTATAAAGTTTAGATGCATCAATATTGAAGCTATAATAAACATCATTTTAAGATCTTGGAATGCCTTTTCCTCTTAAGACCCCCATTCTAACTTGTCCTTACATATCAATCAAGTAAAAAGAGCAAAAATTTGAGAATAATTTTTGATGAAGATCAGATAGAAGTTTATAAATCCAAAAAATTATTATACATCTGTCACAGTCGTTGGCATGGCCTATTGTATAACCGCCTCTAACTTCTTGGGATCCATCGTCAAACCCTGAGTAAATACAATGTATCCCAAAAATTCCATTTTAGATTGGTAAAATATACATTTCTCTAGTTTGATATACAAACTTATATCTTGCAACTTTTATAATACCAACTTGACATGCCCCTGATATTCCTCCAGATTTTTTGAGTAGATCAAAATATCATCAAGATAAATCACTACAAACTTGTCCAAATACTCTCGAAAGATGTCATTCATTAAATGTTGAAAGATAGCAATGTCATAGTGAGAGTCTTAGTCCTAAGAAATATAGGATCTTTTGTGCCTCTAGTTAATCAAGTGCAAGATGATATCCATAAAAGTTCATAAAATTGAAGAATTTATATTAAAAAAGAAAAAAAAAAAAAAAAAACATACTTTATGAACCCTAACTTATTCTACTGTTAGAGACCCGCCCTCCTAATTTTGATCATAAATCCTAGGATATCACATCAATTGAAGCAAAATTTAAGTACAAAATACTTAAAGAAGTAAAAAAGCAAATTCTAGAAATATTTTGATCATAGCTATTGTGGTTAGGGAGAACCATGTTATCAAAATTAACCCTCTCTGTAGCCTTTGATTCTAGACCCCTTTTGCTTCACACCTTCATTGCTCCTCAGTAAAGAAGATCTTAGTGCTAAAATTTGGTAGGCTTATAGCTTGTCTCATATTGTAAATATTCTCTAATTATAGCTCTAAAATTCCTTTCCAAACTTGAGTTATAAGCTCCGTCCTTCTTCTTTTATTCTGTCTTCTAGCAACTCTAGATCCAACCACAATTTTCCTGATAATTCTTCAAATATAACTCCAATAGCAATCAATTTTTTACACAGCTTAATAGGCTCATATATCTACAAAATCAAATAAATTTTATTCAAAACACTACTCTAATCACAAAGATATGCTCCCTCAAACTTCATTGATTTGAAAATAGATCCTTGTCATTTTGAAAGAGCATAACGTTTTATTTATAAAATGAATGAGTATCAAACTTATACTCATCTCTTTCTTAACTTACATAGATTATGTGTACTAAATTTCTCTTTCAAATTTGTCTTTTAACTCCCTCTATATACAAAAATATCCACACATATACTTTGTCCTTTTCTCTCATCCCCTCCCTTCTCATCTCTGATTGGTCTTCCTTATCCTCCTGGTCAAAAAGACCTCTCAGTCCATGTCTTTCCGCCTCTTCAATCTTTTTCCTTAGACTAACTTCAAGAAATCTCACTTTTGAAGGTGAATTTCCATTCTACCTTCTTACTACCAATTTTTTATCAACTTCTCTTCTAATTTCAGCCCACAACATTTAAGTTCAGATCTAAAAGAGAAGAAAATAGAGATAAAGTAGATCTAAGATAAATAAAAAAAAAAACCTAACAAGTAGAAAGAAACAATTTAGATTAGATTAGAAATAAAAAAGAAAGAATTACAATCTACATTGCCAAGTCAAAGAAGCTTGCATGGTTAATGTTCTTGGCTACTTTGGAACTGACGTGGGTTCAAATCCATTTGACTTCACTATAGAAATCCTTGGCTTTGTAACTTGGTACTACTAGTGGAAATTTTAGTACGAAATTAGTAGTTTGGCCTACCTACCATCTATGAGCTTGTGACAAATACAGTAACATCTAAGATAATGTGGTTATAACCACAATCCCTTTCTTTTTTTCATTCTTTTCTCTTCTAATCTTAATCTTTTATTTTAATACATTCTTTTATGTCTTTTATACTATGTTTTAATTTATAATGCGACAGCGGATACATTTTTTAGTTCAAAGGATATGACATTATATTCAAAATATCCATACCTTATTTGAAATATAGTCTTTCATTCATCTCCCTCCTTGATTTGTACTAGGTTGTATACTCTACAAAGATTTATCTTAGTATAGATCTTGGCTTGGCCGAGTTGTTCCAAGAGTCCTAAGATTAATAATAGTAAATAATAATTCTTTACTGTTATACATTGGACCAAAAAATAGTTGCATTCTTTCCTGAAGATCTATAGCACAATTGTATATTCGGTGCTCCAGCAATATATCAACATTCTTTTTTTGAAAAACATCTTGAAATTTGTTATATTGCTCTAGAATACTTGCTAATGAAGTCATATCTTCTTTAATTGGAATCACATAAATAACAAATGATGTACCTACTTTGGCTAATCTTATAAAAGCCCTTACTCTAACAAATAAAGGTTTATCAATTTTGTGGCTTTTTATAAATTTTTGCAAGGATTTCTATCAAAAATATTATTCTTTGTGACTTCCAATCTATAGATGGATTATGCTTTTTCAACCAAGATAGCCCAAGAATAATAAAATTTAAAGAAATCTTAATAATGTTAAATACAATCTCACTTCTATGATCTTTGAACGACACTTCTATAGACATAGTTTCATGGGTGACATTACCAAAGGATAAGGGTCTTCTATCTATTATCTCTACATGAATAGATTTGGATTTCTGTATTATAGGAATTTTATGAAGCTTAGTAAATGTGTCATCTATGAAACAAGCAAATGCCCCCGAATCTATTAAAGCAATTGTCTGAAGCTTCTAAGGGCCAAAATACAAACGGATTTTAAAACAACAAGCAAGTTGAGCAAAAAGAGAAGAACTTGAATAGTTTTGAAATATTGGATTATCCAGCAATACAATTCCTACTACAGCTGAATATTATTGTTTTCCTGTACAATTGTACTCCTGATTTTGATAATATATCAATTTTGTTTCTTCAAGTAATTGCCAATCTTGTGGCCTTCCTTGCCATACTATAAGCATAGACCTTCTTCCATTTGACGCTTCTTTTCTTGTGGACTAAGATGTTTAAATCATACTGCATGAAGTTGCATATCTTCTACTTTTGAGTGTGCATTCAAAATGCTCATTGATATAGTAGGAATATATCGGATTGTGTATTGTCTTATTAAAGTCCATGAATGTTGATTTTTTCGATGTTGAAATAATTGGTTATCATATTTTACGGCTTAGCTAATGGCTTGATTGAGCGATTGTGGATTTGGAAGCGACAATAACAAATCCTTTACATCATATCTTAATTCTCAATAAAATTGGCTCATTAGAGCTTTTTTGTCCAATTGATGTTATATGCCAATTGATTAAAATTGGATGCATAGACTGATATATAGCATGCTCTTGACATTATCGTGGTAGAGAGAATTTGCTTCAAGAAAGCGCTAAGCTTGTAGTTGCCACTAAATACTCAACCAAGATCCAAAATAACAAAATCCTCAAATTTATATAAAAGTTTTTTTTTTAGGGCTATTATATCCAATACATAAGTCTTATTTCACAAAAACACTCAAAATATAATAAAATATTCTAAACTATCATTCACCCATAAGGAAGGAGGGAGGGATTTTTTCCAAATTTCAATAATCTATAACTCTTAATCTAACTATTAAAATCTATTCAAAATTTACAAAAAATACTGATGTACTCTTCACAACTAACAAAATAAATTTCAACTATCAATTCTTTATCAATCTTCAGATATCATGAAAATCCTTGCAGTAGCTTTAAACCCTTGTTTACAAACACCTATATACTAAATTCTTTATATCTCATAAATTAAATATCTAAATGCTATAAAAATTTAATGTATAATTTTTTAGCAAAAAGATACACCTTTTTGATAGTTTTTAGATAAAATTCTATCTAAAAGCTTAAGATGTGGCAAAATCCATCATGATCAACAAAACGGCCTACTTACTACCTTAGAATTTGATCTACTGTCTTTGATTCCAATATCTCCTTTTTTAGAAGTTCAAATGTAGCTATTTTTTCTTATTAAGTATAAAACTTGAAATCACCTCTCTAGCCATAGCTTCGAATCTCCAAAAATTCTTACACATTTTCTCAAATCTTCAAAAGAGTGATAGTAGGTACTATTTGTATACCTTAACTTCAAGTGCCTATTTTTTCTTTATAAAAATTCTAAATCTCTTGATTCTTATTTCAAAATTATATTATAAAAAAAAGCTTTCTAATCCTAGTCTCTAATTTTCAAATGCTCTCCTTGAAGTCACCGAAATCTTTGTTTGTCTTGTGGACAACCTCCTCAAAGCCTATTGGGCATGACCATTGATCAATAGGAATGAAGAACTTCATCCCTTGCCTTCATTCATCCACAATTTATCTTTCTCTTCCAAATAAGCCTCTTAGTAGTTTAATTCTTCTTGTTTGGATTCCAATTGCTTCTTAAGGATTTATACTAAATATTTAGGTCTTATATAATTTAAATGCTATAATCAAACTAAGTAAAAATCTAAAATAAAGCTTCTTACACAACTCTCTTTAATTTTTTTTTTTCTAACCATTCTAACATATATTAGAACCTATGAATATATTATATATTTTGAATAAATTATAGTACAACAATGTAATGCTCGGATCTTAGCTATTGCCCAATGAGCCTTATCATGTTTTCCAAATGCTTCTGCAATTGCTTCCATGAAACTTTCAAAGTTGCTCAAAATTAGTGATCTTTTTTCAAACAAGGAAGCAAACCATGATAGTGCTTGCCCCGTAAATAAGGTGCCAACTATCCAACCTATGATTCTTCTGTCAAATAAATATTAGGTTGTAGAATTGTTATCAATCAAATTTGATTAATAAATTCTTGGAACTTTGAATGCATACCATCATATTTTTCCAAAAGACTAACTTGAGACTCCTTATATTGTTGAATAGGTGGATTTTTTTAGCATAGTATAGGTAGTATTGTATCCTCAAGCGCAGAAGTTGGGAGTGGATGTAGTCTAGATTGTGGTACTATAGATGTTGCATTATTATGAAGTTTTGCAATAATTCCTTCAATCTCTACAGTCCTAGCAGATAAAGTAGTTAGATCACTTATAATAGTGTCTAACTTGAGTTCGGAAGATTTGGTCATATTAATATCTTGACCTCTAGCCATTTTAAAAGAAAGAAAAAATGAATCTATACGAAAATAATATTTGTTTAGAAGAGAATAATTTGCAACCTCTAAAGTACTTTAAGATCTTTAAGGAGAGGGATGATCCACTTTCTCATAAAAAAAACAAAACTCTAATATTGCAATGAAGAAAATATCAGTTTACAGGAGGATAATCCGTAACCTCTAAAGCGCTAGTATACCTTCAAATAGAGAGATAATCCACTATCTAATAAGAAAGATCCAGCTGTAATATTAAAGATGAGGTTAGTCTCGACAAACTGTCAAAGATACAAGAATACAAGACAAAGACTTGAACCAAGACAAGGTTTCCAAAAGAAACCAACAAGAACTTGAATTAAGTAGATAAGTATATGAACAACATCAAGAAAGATGAGTTAGAACTCCAAGAGATGTGTTGTCGAGACTGAAGAATTCTTTAGCCTTGACTTCTATATATACTCATATCTATGATACTTCCTGAGTGGCTTCTATCAAACTAAGAAACTTCTCGAGTAGCTTCTACTAACTAGGAAGCTTCTTGAGCTCCTTCCACTAATTGGGAAGCTACTTGAATTCCTTCCACTAATTGAGAAGCTTCTTGAGCTCCTTCCGCTAACTGGGAAGCTACTTGAGCTGCTTCCACTAACTGGGAAGCTTCTTGAGTTCCTTCCACTAACTAAAAAACTTCTCAACAGACTTTCACCAATTAGGAAGCTTTTAGAATATTTTAAAAAGTTTTGTGAACCTCCGGAGTATATGTCTTTAATATTATATATATATATATATATATATATATATATTAGTAATATATACATTATCTTTTGTCTATTGCCACAACTTATATTTATAATTCTATACATATATAATTATCTCTCTAATAATTAATATTCTAAAAATTAATTACCTCTAATAATTAATCAAAATTTTGAAAGCCAACTCTATTCTATAGTGCATAATCAATAATCTTTGATATTTAAAAATTAATATTTTTTTCTATAATGGATGATATTAATTAGCAAGGAGATAATTATATTTTATTATTTAATTCAAATTAATATATTTATTATTCAGAATGATATTCAATAAATAAAAAAAATTAAAAAAATAATGTTAAATTCTAAAAACATCAAAGATAAAAAATATTAAAAATAATATTATCTTAAATTTTAAAATAACAAAAAATAGAAAGTAAAAAATAAGTTTATAAGTTTTCTTATAGACTTAACACATTTATATAACAAAAAAAATTTAATTTTTTTAAAGATTAAAAAATTATTAATAAAATTATAAAATATTTGATCTAATTAAAATAAATATACTAGTGTTCAAAGTTCTTGAAAGATTCAATTATAAGATGTTATTATTATATTAGAAAAAATTATATATGAAATGTACATATATATATATTATTTTATTATATAAAAGATATTTATTTATCAAAAGAAACTATTCATTTATGAAATTAAAATTTATTATTATTTATTTAAAATATTATTTTAAAAAAGATATTTTTTGTAATGTAATATTTTAAAATATAAAAATATTATTTAGAATTTATAGCACTAAAATTTTATGAATAAAATTTTCATGAATTACTCTTGTTTATATCAAAAAATAGTTGAAAAAAAACTAAAATAATATTATATTCAAAATTATGAATATAAAACCTCTTCTATAAAATATAACAAAAATGATGTAGATTAAAGTTTATTTATAAAAAAATATAATTAAATAATTAATTAATAAATAAATTATTAAATTATAATCTTATTATTTTATTATATTATATTATAAGGGTTTTTTAATTAATAATATTAAATTAATCATTTTTGTGCTATAAATTTTTATGGTTATTAAAAAAATATAAAAAATATAATAAATTTATATGTAATATTAAAAAGATTAAGATAAAAAAAATTTATAAATCCTATTAAATAATGAATATAAGAATTTACTCTTTAAATTGCCTAGCATTGAATTTACTTTAATAGCATCTATTTAATCTATCTAATTATATTTTTGGAGCTTCATTAAATTAAATTAGAGGATCTACATAGAATCTTAATACTTTAAATTTAACTTTTGTTTATTGTAGTTGTGTAATCAATAGCAACAATTGTCATACTCTCCTTTAGCTTAATCAAATATGACAAAGTAATATCATAACTATCACCAAACATCTTTATAATACCATTGGTTTCAACAATTTATCAATATTTTACTTTTGCATTAACTAAACTTAGTTTGTCAAGGAAGAGAAAGCAATAAGTTGCATATTAAAACCCTACTGTTGTTGTCAAGGATGCAAATAAATTACTTTGAGGTTATGTATAACTTATAAGATTTTTTTTTTTTTTTTTTTTTTTTTTTAATTTTTTAATTTTTTTTAATTTTTTATTATAAAAATAATAAAAATACACATGTTAAAAGATATATGTTATAAAAATACACATGTTAAAAGATATATTAAAATAATATTTTAGATCTATAGTTAAAAAAATAATTAATTATAAATAGTTATAATTAATTTGTGGTATATAAGAATCCATTGTGGTATATAAATAACAAAGCTAGTATTTATGCCAATAGATGGTTTCAACTTGTAGCTACTTTATATTTATTAGTAGAGTATGTTTAGTTAATATAAAATACTTTTGTTGTTCGTTGTGTAATAAAAACCATAGTTTTGACTTAAGTTATTGTTACTAAATAATTAAATTGCTTGCTTTTGGAAGCAACTAATATTGAGTATAATGTCTTAAATTTAGTCTCTTATATATTAAATAATCATACTTATTATTATTATTATACAATGTATCAAAATAACCAGCTAGAATACTATAAGTTTTAAAATAATTTTTAAAAATAAGACTAAAATTGCTTTGGATTTTTTCATATATACCTAAAAGTATTATTTATCTTTTTTTTCTTAACGTTTTTTTAAGTACACACAAAAATAAACATGGTTATTTAAACAATTTTTTATGCACATTACACAATCAACTGTTTTTAATAAAGTCTTGAATCCTTTACAATTCTTAGTTTATTTTCAACAAATGCCTATTTTACTTAATTATTTTTGGTACAGTTGAACACACAAAAGTTTCATTCCCTCATACAATACTAATCTTTGTTCCAACAACACTTCCTTGAGATATACTTGGTTATGATAATAAACAATCATTAAAATGGCATGATGTACTAGCCTGTATAGTCATAGAACTAACTTACAAACCCAAGGAAATAAGCATTGTTTTGAATATGTTGAATTATCAAAGTACACAATAAAAATTGAATATAACAAAGATTAAATAATAAGACAACTCATTGCAACAAATGTTTCAAAATATACAAAGTTTTGAAATAATGCTTGAATGAAAGATCACATAAAAAGACCTCTAAGAACAAAAAGGTTCTTGAATGCACAACAATGCCAACAAATCTTAGAAAAAATTGTCCAAGTATAAAATGAATTAAGCAAATTCAACACGTGCAGCACCAAATCATCTTTCTCACTTGGGACTACACGCAATCAGCGCCGATCCGAACAAAAGCAGGAAATATGACTTGACTGCACAAACAATGTGGGATACTACACAAAATTTAAGGTTTAAGGGTTTAGGAAAAAGTGCGACCTCACCAACGGGGGACGGGAGGGCTCGGACGCCGGTCAGAGAACCATCGCATCGAGGCTGGTTAAAAAATCAGGGTCATATCGATGATCCAGCAAAAAAATACGAGACTGATGTACATGATATAATAACGGCAATTATGCTAAGCTCTCCCTAGTGCGGTGACTGTACACAAGAATCTGCACAAACTACGAACACTAACGCATTGAGGTGGTGGCATTGAGGGTCATCTGGGTGTCACGCTTTGCACATCCATGCCTCGCAAGGGTGAGTGTGCAGTCCGTAATTCGTTCAACCTCTGCCGTTCTTCCGAGATTCTAGTCTGCCAATCCAGACACACAGCGGTTAACAATTGTCCATGAGATGGAAGGAAGAATCGGTTACTGTCAACAAGGATACTGTTCCAGAATTGGGTGGGTAAGGTTATCAAGTAGTGAGGCTCATAGAGTTGGCGGTGTACCTTCAGCTTGACGTCCTCCAGCTCCTGAAGTGTGGATTCCAAGAGATGCTTCATTTGCTCAATAGCTTCCAAAGCCGTGGCTGGATCCGTATCAGTGCCGCGGCCTGTCATTCCAGCAGCATTCATGACGCTGGCAATTAGGGTGGCGAGCTTTTGAGCCTCTTGGTCCCGCTGCTGCTCAGTTTCCTGCAGCATGGTTCGAAGACGCTGCTCCTCTTCGATGTTCAATGCAGATGGCTTGCCCTGCGAAGCGCGGTACTTGGCCAACTCTTCGCTGATACGCGTGTTGAGGTGCTCGACACGTCTGAGCCTCGCATTCAGTTCGTTATTTTGGATCCGCAGGGAGTTGTTTTCTTCCTGCTCAGGAAAACAGAGAAACCAGCCAATGAGAATGCACTGAGGCGCCAGTAAAACGAAAGGACGCGGCTAATGTGGGCTCAGGTTTTGCGTGAGAAAAACAATGTACCTTGATTCTGGCGTGGTGTTTGATACGCTGCTGGAGGTTCTGTTGTCCGGAGAGAGTCTTAACCTCCTGCTCCAGGTGCCCAATCTTCTTCAGCTGGTTTCGATTGTCAGTGACGAGCTTTTTATTTTCGGTGACGAGAGCTTTTTCTCGTTCTCTGAGGTTTTCCACAGATTCTTGGGCAGCAAGTAACTCAAGCTGCTTTCGACTGATCATCTCCAACCAACTGCAGCAAATGTCTCACAGATGAGCAATCAGAGGATGCAGATCAAGACAGTAAAAATCCGACATTGCAAACGACTCATCAAGCACAGGCGCTAAACCATACCTTTCTCGCTCTTCGATGACATCGTTCAGCTGCGTGAGGATTCGCTCAATTTCCTCGTCCTGCAAGAAGCCGATCCTATGCATCAGTGACATACACAATGGCTGAAGCAATGAAAACCAGTTACAGGCAAAATGAAAGAATTCAAATTGAAAGAAACAAGAAAGAAAGAGAGAAAGACAACAATAAGAATATGAAGAAGCAGAAAATAAGCTGTAAGCGACCTTTTGGAGCGTCTGTCTATCACTCTTCACGCCTTCTTCCACCTGTTGTTCGTCTAAGAGAGTCTGCAGCAAAGACATAGCAATGTCAAATACGTTGTAGAATGCTCATTGCCACAAATCAATAGCTCAGTTAGAGAAGGGACTTGAGTTTACGTACAGCAACGTTGGACATGTCCAGTTTGATGCAACGCAGAACACGGAGGACATCGCGTGTCATTCTCTCAGCATCGGCCAGCTTTCCGTGCAGCGTCGTGACCTCACTTTGGTGACTACCAAGAACATCTTCCAACTCCTGGATGCGACGCTCGTAGGCTTTCCTCTCCTCGTCAAGCTCCAAGTGAACCTGATGGTTTAATTTGATGCACGCGAAGGCTGAAGCCGCTCCCTTGGGAAGTTTTTGCCCCTTCTGGATAGGAAGCTGCGCTGGAGGCTGCGCTAGTTCCCATTCCACTGGTTTGCTTTCTTCTAACTGCATTTGGAGTTTCTCCAGCTTTTTGCGCAGCAGTTGCAGTTCAGCCTCGCGTTCCTCCAGCATACTGTGAAACAACAATGTTCAGCATAGTGAATATTACACCTCCTGGTTCGCAACGGCATTTCGAGAAAGGCCCAACTATGGAAAACTGGTCAAAAAGCTGAAAAACATGCAGAAGGAAAACTACCTTTCCGCATTTTCTCTCCGTATCTTTGTTTCAAGGAGCTCATCACGGGTCCGAATACTTGCTTCGTGTAGTGCAGCATGCATTATGGAAATCTGGTCCTTGAGACCTTGGATCTCACTTTCCATTTCCTCTCGCATTAAGCGTTGCCTCTCGAACTCCCTCTTCAAAAGCCCGACCTGAGACTCTAGAGCATAAACTGTGTTTTCCAGCTCCTCTACAGACTTCCCAAGGATCTCCACCTCAACCTGCTTCTCTTCTGCTCGTGTCTTGTTAAGCTCCGCCAACTACTCATAAAATCATGCACAGTAAGAACAAGAGTACATAAAAGAGAGCTAATTGCAAACAAACAAACGAAGCAGAGAGACTTAGAAGCATACCTGGCGAGCTTCGGATGCAGCAATGTCTCGTTGATCAGCCAAAGCTTGGATCTCCTCCAGCTGCTCCATGAAGAGACGAAGATCATCTTGGAGCTTGTCTCGCTCTGCTTCGAGCTGTTCCACCTTCAAGATGCTGGCATCTGTTGAGCATTGAAGTTGCTCTTCTAACCGAGATCTACTGCTTTTAAAATCCTCCACTAGGTCTCTTAGGATTTTCGTCTCTCTTCCAGAAAATTCTACTGAGCCTCTCAGTCGATCGAGTTCCTCAGTGATCCGAACTATTTCGACTGTCTTCAGTGCCAGATCTGACTTCAGAGCTTCCACTTGTGTTTTCAATTGCTTCGATTCCACTTGATGAGCCATTATCTCCGTATCTAGCCGCTCAACCATAGTTTTGAGCTCGGCCTTCTCCTGCTCTAGCATTTGCAAGACATACTTGTTCTCATCGGCTCTGCCTTCATTGGCCCTATCTGCTTCCGCCAAACTCTCCTGCTTCTGGAGCTGCTCATAGAGCTCGGCAAATGACACCGCTTGACGCTGCATTTCCTCTCGAAGCTCCGTCCTCTGAACCTCCAAGTCACAGATATGGCCAGTGCTTTCCTGGAGCTGCTCAACAAGTGCATCCACATCCTCGCACCGCCGGCGGTTACTATCGTGTAGCTCCCTCTCCAAGTTGGCTACGGTGGACCTCAAAGCAGTAGAATCAGCTTCCAAGTCCAGCAACTGTTGTTGCAACTCGGAGTTCTCCGTGTCGAGACTGAACACCATCGTCTTCAGATACTCTTGCTCTTCTTTGAGTACGTTCAACGTCATCTCCTTCTCCTCAATCAACTTACACGAAAAGGATCTCCTCAGAGGAGTACGTCCGAGCTCAGCCTCCTTCGTCACACTCTGCCGCAACGCATTTTGTTTGAGAGGCGTGCCAAGTCCAAGATCCATTGGCTGTTTAAGAGGTGTATGATATCCTCCGAATTCAGTGATGCTCTGCCGAAGAGACATGTTTCGGTCTGCGCTTTCCTTGAGATGGTTCACTTCGTTCAGATGTTTCCTGATCGTCGCTTCTTTCTCTTGAGCAGCCTCCATCGCCGACACTTTCTCGGTTTGAAAACTCCACAACTGCTTGGTCGCTTTAGCTACTTCAGCTTGGAGGTTCCGGATTGTCGACTCTTTCTCAGCCAGCACTGCATTAGCTGCCTTGCATTGCAGCTCCCAAGACCGCCGTTCGCTTTCTAGACACTTCACTGAGGGCAGCGTTTCTATAGACCTCATCATGTCGTCCACAACAATCAGCTGCGTTTCCCTTAATATCATAATGTCGCTCTTGAAATCAGCTTTGAGCAGATGGGATTCCTCGATCAATGCACGGAACTCTCTCTCTGTGTGGCTCATGGTGGCATGAAGCTGCTCCCTCGACATCGCCACAGTATCCAGCAGTTCCAGAATTAGTTTGTCCGTCATCTCGGCTTCCATCGATCTCTGACTACATTCCTGCCTCAATTTCTCGTTGGCCTCCACCAGCATGTTTATGAGTTGGTCCGCTTCGCTCAGCCGCTGCTGCCATTTATCAAGCTTGGCGAACCTCGCAGGAAGTTTGAGTTTTTTTGTGGCAGCCTCCAGCTGTGCCTTATGTCTCTGACTCTGAAGCTCGGTCTTCTCCTTCACCCAAGCCTGCTCGGCTTGCCTCTGCCGCTCTTCGGTATCGAGTAGTAACATGGTCAATCTCTCCAACTCGACTTCAGATTTTTGCGCAAGTGATTTATACTTCTTAGCTTCATTTTCGACATTCTGGAGTTGTTCTGTTAACGAATCCAGCTGATGACATAGTTTCTTTTCCTTGCTTGCGGCAATGACTTCCATTTCCTCGCACTTCGCTTCCGTAGATGACAGCTGCATCCTGAAACTGAGGGTTGCGTTCTCCTTCTCGCGGACCTTGGAGATCAGCTTTGCATTCTCAGCCTTGGTCTTCGCAAGGCCCTGCCGCAACTTTTCTACAAGTTTAGTGTTGTTGATTTTGCTATCACTCGACGAGATCCGACTTCGATTCTCGGAAAGCCTTCGCAGAGGACGATCCGCACTCTTGACCAAATCAAACTCTAGTTCAGTTTCAAATGTTTCACTTTGGGAACTCTGGATTCTAACGACCATTTCAGAGAGTAGCCTAACCTTGCCTTCAGACCCCGCCAGGAGAATTTGCGTTCTCGCAAGTTCAAGCTCAGCTTCCCCTGAGGAGTATCCCACATATGATTGTAACCCTGAAATCATTGAAGTCAGGGTCTCTCTTGCAGCAACCCAGCTCGCTTCTGAGCTTCCAGCTTCAGTTATTAACGATGAGATTGCCTCGATTTTGGAAATCTCCTGCTCCATAAGGTCTTCTGTATCAGCCAGTTTCCTCTGAGCCATAGCGAGTTCCTCTTCTTTCTGCACCACCAGTCGTCGTGCACCGTCGGAATCCTTTCTAAGGAGTTCGATGTCTTTCTGTAGCTGTATATTCTCTGTAGTAATTTGATCCATAGCTTGTGCCATGTTCTCGAGGTCCTTCTCTAGCATCACCATTGTTTCATTCCTCGAGAGGCTTCTGAGTCCTACGAGTTCTACGCTTTCTAATGCACCGTTGTTGAGACTGGCTATCTTTTTCTTTAAGTTTCCAATTACGTAATCTCCCTCCATACAACGAGCTTCGAAATCTCGCACTGCCAAGAGAAGGTCTGATTTTTCGAGAACCCAATCCTCCAGTTCTCGTACCGTGTTCTCCTTTACATTCACAGCTCCCTCCAGTTTCATTTCATTCTGCAACAGTTCGACACCACATTAGGACTGATCGAAGGTCTAATAGTGTTTGGACTTCGGAAGTAGACAGCAGATTCTTCACTGTGACTAGTGACGATGGCTTCAGGCGACGTCCATACCTGGTTTGGCAAGTCATCGCTGAGTCTATGAACAGCTTCCAGGTGCTTCTTCAACTCCTCAAGCTTCTTTCTCTCAGCCTGAACAACAAGCTCACGAGATTCGACATCTCTGGTCCGATCTGCAAGGCCTTGGAACTGACAGTGGATTGGCTCAAGCTCCTTCTTCACAGACACGTACCGTTTTTCGGCTTCAGCAACCGCTGCAACCAGAGTCTGCATCTCCAAGTTAAAGTGCTCTTTCGTTATTAGAAGAGCCTCTTGCATCTTGACCAGTTGCATTTCTTCGTTCTCCGCTTCGTGAAGCTGGCCCTCAACCTTCTTAAGATAATGGTTCTTTGTTAGAGCTTCCACTTTACTCTTCTCTGCATTAAGAATGGCTTCAGTCTCCTCCAATTTCTGCCGCAAAAGTTCAGAGGAAGACCTCGCCTCCGCTAGGTTTTGACGCTCCTTGTCAAGAACACCTTCCAGCGCTTCCATATCCAACTGAAGCTGCATGATGGTCATCGTGTGCTTCACCTCAGTCTCCTCGTCCACGGTGCCTGACTCCCATCTGTATCCTTTTACAGGATCTAATCTACCAGGTGATTCACCATCTATAAACTCTAGCTCCATTTGCAATTGCAATATTGCATCGTGATGCCTAACCCTCTTCCTCCCCGTGATGTCACGGCACTCCTTGTTCATGTTACGCTTTTGATTGGGTTCATGTACAAAATCCCTCGCAGCGTTTTTACCGATCTGCTTCTCTAATTCCCTTCCAAGGTCGCGCTCATTCTCTAATCTTTTATTCATTTCGGTTATCTCGTTTCGTAATTGCTTGATCAAGACACTTTCATATGAAGCTTCCGGATCTCTAATTTGCAGTCCTGATCCACGTCCCCGCAATGTTTCCACCAGCGCTTCGGCTTCCTTCAGTGAAGCTCGTGTTGACTGGATTTGGGGCAAAACATCTATTGTGAGTCACTGAACATGGTTTGACAAAAAGTTGGTGCTAAAAAAAAAAGGGCATGCAGGAAAATTGATACTTCTTTGAAGAGAGGATGTTTGAATTTGGAAACCTGAAGCTCTGCATGCAAGTTGGTGGACTCCTGCAGCTCCTTTTGCAGCTGGTGCTCCAGTTGGCGCTGCCTCCTCATTTCATACTCGGCTCTCTCTTCGCTCTGATCATTGCAAGCAGAAGACATGAGCACACAAGTCTTTGGGACGATGGTTCCAGAGTATTGGCTTTTCATTAAAAGAGTCCATCCCATGAAAAAGGAATCACCTTCTGAAGCTGCGTCTTCAGCTCGAACATGAACTGTTCGTGTTGCGCTTGCTTCAACTCCAAACACTCGAACTGTTGTATTTTGCCCTGCAGGTTACATCTTTCAGTGCAGGCCGGCAAGCAGAAGAAACTAATAAAACATTTAATCTCTTTTAAGTAGGACTTGCAAGCAGAGTGATCCATGGTTATTAGTTGAAAATTAAACATGAAAATTGATGTGGAAAAATATGGAGGTACCTGGAGGATCCCAAGCTCTTGCTTCTGCATTCTGCATTCCTCCTGCGAGTTCTCAAGCTCCTTTCGCAATGCATCCAGCTTACTGCAAAATGGTTCAATCAGCCCTGACCTAGACAAACCAGCGACCGCTATGTCAAGGTGATTTCTGGGCATGAATTGGGGTGTAGCAAGCAAACCTTGCCATTCTCTCATTGGACTCCAGGCTGATCTGAAGCTTCACTCGATAATCAGCAAGGTCTCGTTGGCATGATTCAACCTCATATTGAAGAAGCTCTATTGCTCGTCTCTCAGAAGCTAGTTCAGCTATCGATGTTTCCTGCTGATATTGGCATGGCAGTTCATGGGTTGAAAAAACTCAATAGTAAAACATCAAGTATCCCAAAACAAAAGAGAAGCATTAGAAGGGGGTTGTTGGCAAACCTGGGCAATGGCGGCAGATTCGGAACTAGTGTTTCTATCCACCAAGCGTGTCAGGTCCTGAATTTCAGCAGCTGATGTCTTCTGAAGAATCTTTTCTCTTCGTAGTGCGGCTGCCAGCAGGTCTTCCAGTTCTTTTATCTGAGCGCCGACAGACGGTGAGAGCGAGCGTAGGAATCTACTCGAGAATGTGTCCAATTCAAAGTTTCAGAATCAATTCCTAACAGTGTAGTAGTGAAGTTCCCGAGAGTCACCTTTTGATTCAATGCTGTTGGTCCTAATACAGCTCTACCAAACTGCAGAAAGGAGCCCTCAGTGAAGCTCCGCAGAGGATCAAATCCGGACTCGTTGGACACATCCGTGGAATTGTCATCTTCTACCACACGCATGGACGGCATCCTTGATATGCTCTGTCTACGAATACGCGCGAGCTCATCCTGTTTCAGGAAGAACAAGAGCCACCGTAAGCAACTCAACAGCATAATATTGCATTTAGTAAGTACGGTTAAGTTAGCTACAAGAATGAATGGGATAACGCAAACCTTAAGCTGTTGAATTTGTTCCTGCAACTCTTTCATATTTCCAGTGGATTGTTCGTTGATCACAGCCTGGCCATTCATGGAATTAGAAATTAGTACCGAGAGCTCAGCAACACAGTACCAAGAAAGAATTTACGTTGTGCAGACGACTTACATTGTTCTGAATGAATTTCGCGCGCTGAGCAAACTTGAGGGTACTAAGCGTCTCCGACGCAGCACTGAGCACGGAACAGAAACAGGGAGTGAATAACCTATGCGATACAGATCACTGCCTCAGCCCAATGGTATTAAGATTTCAACTGACTGTGTGGTTGAGTGAGAGAAATACCAGCTGGAAGGGCTGATGTTAGCGATGATTGTTGTCTTAGAGTTGCCTCCAAGAGAATCCTGGAAATCATTCACGTATTCTCAGCGCTCGACACGCGAAGATCACACTCGAGCCTCAGCAAAGTGTTGCTACAATTTAATTTAACATTGAATCGCTCACCTGAAGGAGGAAGGTGAGCTTCGAATCTCGATACGGGACGTGCCGTTGCTTCCCATTGGCAATGTCCACCAACACCATAATGACAAGCCTTTTCACACAGATCCAATGCATTATTTGTAAGTCACGTGAGCATTTGGGTGTCGGTTAGTTCTAAAACTTAAAACACAGGAAAATGTCAGGTTGAGCTTTAGCTTACCCAAGGGTTGACAAAGACTTGTTTATACTGGCCGCTTCTCGCAGACGCTCTCCATCCTCGCCAGTGGCTTTCAGTCTGTTCCAATGCAAAATGATCATCGCGCAAGAACCCAGTCAGACAATTAGATATATATGTTGACAATGTAAGAATGCCTCGTGTGAATTGTACCACTTTCAGTGATAAAGGGGTGTGCCTGCGTACCGTTCTGAACCAGCTAGATCGACGAGGTTCAGCCGTCCGTATCGGAAGTTGATCATTGACTCGCACTCCCACTGCAACCACCCCAGAACGAAGCTTTAAAATTACGAGTTACAACCACGGATTCGCGTACTTAAGAAGTCCGCTGAAATGACGGTAGTATCGAGCAGCAGTTTGTGTACCTGACTCTCGATGATACAAGTGAAAACACTGTGTGACCTACTGCTCTCCTTGTTCATGTTGGTAGCAGCCACTTTCCTGTTGGTCGCACCCTACAACCCAAAAGACAAAGCAGACCCTTAATGGATTTAAAGATTTCAGGATGATCTCACAGTATCTAATTCTTTCACGATAATGCGAACAATTTCTCCCAATTATAAAGGTAATATGCTTCCGGACTTCCAAATGAAGTCGTGTACACGTACCAATAGCAGCAGATGCAACACATCTTGCACATTCTGCACTTCCACTTCCAATAAACCCTCTACATAAACACCTTTGTTCAAATCCTCCCGCATCAGTAAGTTTGTTGAGGAGGGTTCAAGCAAGTCTGATATCTGCTCATTGTAGATCTCCAAGAAGGAGCACCTACATTTGTACTTTAACTTCCTGTGCTTTTGGGCTTCTTCTTCCTGCATCATCCACGCTCAAGTTATAGAGTTGTGAGGCTCAAAACTCTGGAACACTTCTGCGTGCTGCGGATCATACAATGCTGCAGATTGTGGCATCTATACCTTCTGAATCTTAGCGAACAGGTACTCAAACACTCGTGGTGTCATCCCACAATTCTCATTAGGTTGCTGATCGAAGTCCCCAATGTCCCCAAGCATGGTATGCGTCTTGCCACTACCCGTCTGTTCAATGTCCAACATAGCGCTTGCACATGTTAGAGTTAAGCGATGGAACTCCAAATTAACCTAAGCAAGATGCAGCAGATTGCAAATTCTTCTTTTGAAGGATTGATTCGCTCGTTTTTGTGCAAATTTTCCTTCGACCACCGTAATGTAGACATGCTCGAGGTGAAATAGAAGACTAACCTGGCCATATGCAAACATGCAACTGTTGTATCCGGCAATACAATTTTCCACCATCGGTAATCCCGCCACTCGGAATAGCTCTTCCTGGGTGACGAATTCACCTGCCACATGGTCGAACGTAAATCTTGTCTCCGGTTGCCCCAGCCACGAAACTGTATGCGCGTTCTCTTGCTTCACGCATTTGGCAAGCCCCTGTTGAGCGATCTCGGCGCTACTAATCGGACGCGCCCGAATCAAAACCTGAAAAAACGTTGTGCATTTCATATCCGTGGTGCTAAATGGCATCAACCACGAAATTCAGTCCCGACAATCCACTCGACAAATCTTATGAAAGATTCTCCTAAATTGCCTACAGCGACTGACCTGCACACTGTGATCCATCCAAAAAGTGGGATCCTCCACGCGCTCGGTCCGATCGGGTTCCTCTTCGTGCTGGACGAGAGCCTTAGGCAACCGAGTACCAGCTGCAGCATTGACGCCATACCTCGCCCATTTTCCAGCGCTTCGTGGGGTGGCACCAGAACTTCCTGAGAGAGGAGTGTTCGGTTCTCCGCTTGTGGGCGGACGGCCCCCTCGCAGAGTCGAAACTCCCGAGAACGAGGCAGACTGCCGCAGGGTTCGAGTAGGCGGAGCTATTGAAGACTCTGTGCTGGTGGTCGAATTGTTGTCCGAGCGAGGGGTGTTGCTCAGGGATCGGCGATGATGGCTACTCTTTCCGTTTGTGCTTCCAGAAGATTGCAGCCCCCGTATCTGAGTCAGGGTAGTTTTTTTCCCGCGGCCAGGGGTGGGCACCTTGGAAGATTCAGTTTTCACGGCTACCGGACTGGCACCTTCTATACACCCAGGCTCAAGAGCTGGAGTTTGCCCATGCTTCCTGGCACCTTTCGTGACCCTTTCCATGTGCGGTGGAGAGGCGTCGAAGTCAGTAGTCGCCGGAGATAAAACGATGGAGTCCTCTCGCGAGAATTCGACTTCAAGGCTCAGGAGCTCCGCAGCCGGAATCAGATCACTGGGATTTGGATCTCCGCGAGCAGTCACCACGAATGAGCTGTGAGATGAGTCGGCCTGCGCTGGTCCGAGTCCATCGCACACATCGAAGGAGAGCTTCTTCGGTGAAGTTGAAGCCACCTTCGAGAATAACCTTAAGGGATTCATTTCAGCCGACGTCCTTCGGTCTAACTTGAAATGTGATCGCAATCCCTCGAAATTATCCCAACACCTAGTGCTCTTCTGCTCGTAAGCTCTGAATCCACCCTCACTCACTACCTGCATGACCTACTTGAAATTCCGTTATACAATGTTAATTCCTTCGTCGACCAGCTTCTGTCCCAGCACAGCTATTAGATTCGACGTCGCTAGAATTCTCAGAAGTCACACCAACATTTTCTCTAGCATTAGATTTCCCTTCATGCAGCTCATCCATAACGACGCGAAGCACCACTAAAGAATCACGCTAGTTAGATAGCAGTGCGTACTCCCACTGGTTCGATCAGTCACTGGGATCCAGCGCAAATGCGACCTCAATCGACATTCAATCGTTCTGCAGGCAAACTTCCCTTGAAGTTTACCGAGCTATGATGACACTACAGACTCGACAAATTAGAACTAGACTGCCTTGGTGATCCACTTACCCTGCAATCGACGATCACGTCTTCCACTACTGATGACCACCGAATTCTAGATCTCCACACATGATGTGTAACGGTGGACCATCAGTCGATGCAAACTGATACGGCTTCTCCACCCTAACTCCTACTGGCGTTCGCCATTTCGACCGAGCTAAACGGATGAGGATCGTCGGACTACGGGCCACCCCGAATGGCTCCTTGCGGCTGGCGTGTTCCACGGGTTCGGAACACGGCAGTGCAGGAGCTGTAACGAACATGCAGTGCGTCCATTAGTGACTACATAACAGCATCGGAAATGGAATGGCTGCTTGACGTACGGATGTCTTCACTAAACTTGGATCCTCGGTCATTGGGCGGCATCCAAAGGCTCCTCCGAAACTGCGGGCGCCTTTAGCTGGAGCAAAATAATTTGAAGTAACCTAAATGAACGATGGGTCCTGTGCGTTTGATTATAATATTTAATATATCTTAGTTCTTCTTTTAAACTTAACTAAAACAAAACATATCAAAACGAAGCCATGTTCTTGGCTAAATAATTTCTCTGACTGGGATCTCATTGTTTTTTATTGAACAAAATGTAAAACGTAGTGCAATACAAAGTTAGATGGTGTAACTTCAACAAGTACTTAAAGCAGTTTGGAAAGAATAAGACTAACTCTGAGATTGGAGTAGCATTTAGATCTTGAATTTCATTAAGTTATGCACAGGAACTTAAAAAAGAAACTGCTAGCAAACGAATAAACTCTGATATTTCACGCGAGAGCCGTGCCGACATGGTACTAGGACCCCGCCTTGTGACCTCTGCAAGGTCCAATCGCCTGATTGAGTTTCACAGATCTCTTCTTTTTTCCTGTTTCTCAATTGAGTTGATATTCAAACCCATCGTTAAAGCTAACGAATCCAGCTGAAAGAATCGAGCGGACTAGTCCAAAAGAACGGTAACATCATGAAAATCTCATTTTCCTCCATTGCATTAAAGGATGCAAATCACTGATACATATCTCTTTTAAAGTGGCTTTCTAACAGAGCCTCCTTTCTACCTTTTTATCCTTCACTTTTTCGCACCATTAGAAAGAAACAATGGAATGTGCCGTTCTCACAAGCTTGTGACATTAACAGACGTTGTCAGAGAAAGCTCATGAGAATGCCAACATCGCAACTGGGCTCGGCAAGGAGCTCATCAAGCGCTCCCTCCAATTCACGGCGAGTCATTTCGGCAGCACCTACCCCCATCCACCATTCACGCCCACACTGCCATCCTCGTGACAGCGAGCACGGAATGCGGAAGATTGTGGCACGTCCGCGCTGTCTGCGACTTAACGCACGCCGAAATGTCGGTCCCCCTGAACTCTAGCGTCAGAGCGATGGATCTCTATTGGGCGCCTCCGGAAGGAACCATCCCAAAGCTGTAGATGCGAAAGTGGGACTCTAAACTGGGACTGAACCTGTTGCGGCTGCGATGCTCACCCTCATGAGGCCCCCGCGAGGTCGTGACGGGTGCTGTGGAGTGGGCAGGTCCGCACCCACGGGCTGACGTTTCTATTCGAAGGTGGAATTTAAATGGGTGGCGATGGTGGCAGTTGCTATTCAGCCCTCACGCCAGCGGAGACTACGAAGACGACGACGGTAGAAACTCCAACGGCAAGGGTCGCCCGTGGCCCTTGAAAAGGTTTTGTAATCGCTGGTGGAGCCCGCGGGATGGATGAATGTGGTGGGGACTTCTGGAGGTGTGGATTCCGCTCGGGAACCCTACTTACTCTTTGGATGATCTATTCTTTACCTTTATGGGTTTTGATTTTTAAAAAAAAATCATCATACGTAATGCTTATCGGACTGAATTTTAGATTTCAAGGGCCTTTCAAAAGTAAACTATAGAGTCTTTTTCCCCTTCTTTTAACAAATTGTTTAGGTATTAGAATATATTCAATTTCAAGATGTAAAATTATTTGTTATAGATAGAATTTAATTGTGTGATATTACAAGTACAGATATATAATTATGTAAACTATTGCAAGTGATTCACTTACTTTTTTTTATAAATAGTAGATTTATAGGTAGCATCCCATCATATAAATCATTTGGTTCTAATCAGTAGTTTGATAAATACTTACTAAAATAATGCTTACAAAAAAATATGTCATCAATATAATTATAAATTCATATTTTAATTTATTCTCTTGTAGACTATTAATATATAATTTGATTCATAATAAGGGCTCATATTAAATTTTAATGCATATTAATAAATTATTTTAATATTCATGCATTTTCAGCAATACTTTTGTAGATATCATCTTTTATAAATTATTTTCTTAGTACAATATAAATAATAGGAATTTTTAGGTGGACACCCCCATTTTATTGCATGGACATCCCTCCACGCCACACACCCTTATATATATACTTCCACAAAAAATAACTATTTTTTTAAAGAAGTTTTTAATTTTTTTTAATAACCTTCTATGGTCTTTTATATTTATACAAAATTTGACATAGACTTCTAAAATGTCTTCTAAAAACTTCTATAATATGTTGTATCTATAATATCAATAAAAGAATAATTTAAGGAATATCACAATCTTACACATACAATTTTTTTTTTAAATCGTAGTATTATCTTTTTTCTAGTTATTTATCTACTCGTGTTTCTAATCTATTATTTTTTAAAATCAACTTTTAATCTCTTAATCCTTTTGTCTTAATAATCTTGATAACTTTATAAGATTATTTTTGGTAATTTATATATATATATATATATATATATATTTTTTTAATATTAAAAAACCATTTATTTTTTAAAAAAATACTTGTGTATCTTAAATCTATATATTATCTAATTTTAAATAATAATATTAATATATTATTAGATAAGAGTATTATAAAATAATAAATTAAGTTTCTTTTAGAAGATACTACTTAGTCTTAGAGGTTACAAATTATATAATTTTAAAAAAATTACATAATTTTATAAATAAGAATAAAATTTTTAATTTTTATTCTTAATATGTAATAATTTAGAAGAAATAGATAATCTTCTTTTAATTATTTTTTACATTTATACTAAAATATCTTTGGTTTACTATTACAAAAATACCATAAAATATTTGCTTAATTACCAAAAATTGATAAGTGCTGATATAATTATTTATATAATAATTAATTAAATATTATTTAAAAATTAAAAATTTAATGATATTTTAAGTAAATTATAATAATAATTGGAAGAAATATATTTTATAGAAGAAATAAAAAATAATGACAAAATTTTCTTTTTCTTGAAGGTTGTGAATTAATAACAAAATATATATATATATATATATATATATATATTATGCTATGTTAGAATAAGGAATAAATGTTGAAAATTTTTATTTGATCTTCAGGATCTTGTAATATATATATATATATATATATATATATATATATATCAAAAATTATAGACTTAAATTTTGGTTGAATTCATGTATAAGTTACATGTGGTAATTAAATATTAAAAGTCTATTAAGAAAAGAAATTCATATAGAGTGGTGTATGTCAAATTACTACATCAACAATGTCTAGCACTACAAATTAATAATATAAAAGGTCAAGATATTCTATTATAAATTAATCAATTTTAATTTAAAATATAAAAAATATTAAAATATTTAAACTTAATATTAATAAATATGTTATACTAATAAAACTTCTATTACTAAAATAAATAAATATTTATACATATAATATAATCATACTTTTTATACAAAATAATAATTATTAGAAACTAAATAATACATCTATAAGAAGATATTACATATGAAAATTAAATAAGAAAGATCTTACAAAATAATTTAAAAGAAGTGCTTACAACTTTAATAAAGCCTATAAAAGAGATCAATTGAAGTAAATAATTTACTCTAGATTTAAGTATTTTGAATATAAATCTATTCTTTTAAGACTTATAAATATGCAAAAAAAAATTTATTCTATAATTAATATTTTTTAGGATTAAAAAAAAAAAAAATAGCACTTACAATCTAAGAGTAGTAAGTGACTTGCTTAATTAGTGGTTTTATTTTGAATTATATCTCAAGAAATTTGATAATGTTTTAGCTCAAAAATTTTAAAAATGTGTATTATTATGTTATAAATCTACACACAAATATTTGTAGCATTTGAATTTTGTGTTTTTGAGATATAAAAAAAATAGTACTCAAATGTCTACAAACTAGGGATTTGAGCACCTGCTATGATTTTTGAGATATTAGACAATCAAAAACAAAGCTACAAATGATTTTTCTTATGATAAATTTCAAGTATATAAACTATATTTTTTAAAAAATTGACAAAAATTGAATGATTGGATTAAGATATATTAGATCCTAAAATTCAAGAAGACAAACAAAAAAAATCTTTTATAAGTGGATAGGATGTTGAAAGATTTTTGTTACAATTTGAGCATTTTGTGCAAATTAAAGAGGTCTTTTAGAAGCCAAGACTTTATAGAGGTGTAAAAGATAGATATATGGAGCTATAATAAAATTTTAATAGAAAAATGAATCTTTGAAAGGAGATTATGGATTTTTTCTAAAGTTATTAAGAATTTAACTTATTAACAATTGGTTAGTTATGATTTAGTATAAAAAAGGGTATTAAGGATTTTCTACATGCCATAAAAAAATCTTATGTACAAATCTATTTAAATATAAGAGGTTTTATTAGTACAATATTTTTTTAATATTATTATATTTATTTGCCCTCTTTATTAAGAAAAAATCACTTATCAAAGCCTAGCCAATAAATTATAGATAAATTCTCTATAGCTAGGTATCTAATGTATTCTTAAATTGAAAATCATGCCATATAACATTGAATACTTAGCTATGGAAGGTAAAGTTGTAATTTGCAACTAACCAAGAATCTAACAGCCTTAATAAAATCCTAAATAAATCCTAATTGAATTATAATAATTTCTAATCAAATCCTAATCAAATATTTAAATTTTTTTAAAGAGACCCTTAAAAAATTATCAAAAAATCCTACAAAAATTATAAAGAATCTTTAAAAAATCTTTATAAAATCCCAAAGAAATCATAAAGAATCTTAAAGAAATTCTAAACAAATCCTAAACAAATCACAAATAACCTTTGAAAAAACTTTAAAAATTCTAAAAAACTCTTAATTGAATTTTAACCAAATTATAAGTAAATTCTAATAATTTTAAATAAAATCCTAAATAAACCCTAATCAAATCTTAATATAACTTTAATTAAATTTTAATCAATTTTAATTAAATTTAATAGCAGATATAAATCCTTGATAACAATTAAATTATTTATTGATCTTGATTCAAATTTTTCTTAATTTTTAATTTTTTAATTAAAAATAAATATATAAAATTTGAAGATAATCAAACTTATAAATTATAAGAAAAAATATTTAATCCGCTTAGATGTTGGTTGTTCTCTTTTTCCAATCTTCATGTCAATCTTCCAATGTCAAAAGCTCCTTTTTTCACTATTTACTTTTTTTTAAAATTTGTACAAATGTTAAAAATTAAATCAACTATTAGCTAACAAAAAACCACTTCAATCCAATTGATAGATTGCTCAAAACCATAAAAATCCTTGTTAATCCTCAAAATCTAATTTTTGAGATCCTTATCTACTTAATTTCAATAACCTTTAATCTAACCATTCAAATAAGCTAAATTCATTAAAAGAATTCAACACAATTATATTTATAATTTTCACAAAATTTGATCTAATATAAATATACACAATCCTCTAAAATATAAATCTTTTTTTATTTCACAAAAATCAGAGTCATCTAAAAAACCTTGACTTTCACAAAGTTTTTATTAATTGTAATCACTCTAAACTAACATTTAAAGAGATCCTACCAAATTTGCTTTCAAATCCCACTCTCCAATCATCAAATGAATCTTTCATTTGCCATAGGCATGTGGTTTTGTATCCTAGGATTTGGTTTTGATCCTAATTTACAATTGGTCTTCTCAAATATCATTCTAAATTTTTTTTAGATATTATTTGCTAATTTATATAATTATAAGCTATTTTTTATTTTTATTTAAAAATATATATAATACTATTCTCTAAAATAATTGAGTATATTTTAAGCTTATGGATATGGGCTCTACTAATATTCTTTAAGCCGCTACCAATCTTAATCAAACATCAAAAAACTTTTAAAAAAATCCTAAATAATCCTAAATAATCTTTATAAAAATCTTAAAATAAATCTATTAATTTTTAATAAATTCTAAAATTCTTATCTAAATCCTATCCAAATTTTTTAAAAATTCTAATTGAATCCTAATCAAATATTATCTAAATCCTAATCAAATTCTAAAAAAATCCTAATCAAATTCTAACTACTTTGAAAAAATCATATATAAATTCTAATCAATCTAAAATAAACCTTAATTAAATCCTAACAAATCTTAATCAATTCTAAATAAATTCAATAGCAATTTAAAATCCTTGAAATTTCCTAATTAATCATTAATTTTACTTAAATTTTTTTACAATCTTCAAAATCTTAATTGACAATATAGACAAGAAATTTGAAAAGAATTGTACTTACTAATTGACAAAAAAGTCAATAATTCCACTTAAGGATCAAGTAAAATCCCTTCTTCAACTTTGATGTTATGCTCTCAATTTCAATATCTCCTTTATGAACTATCAATTGTCTTCTAAATTTTATATAATTGTTGATGTTTATGTCAACTACTAAAATACTAATTTTCAATTCAATCCAATTCTCAAATTGTTATAAATCTTAGAAATTCTTATTATCCTTCAAATCTTCAAATTTGGATATTCTAACCTACTTGAATCCTAATAACTTTTAATCTAATTATTCAATTGAGTCCAAATTCATGATATGCATCTAACACAATTATTTTCACAAATTGATAAAATTTCACTTGTAAATCTACCAAAAATTTAATAGAATTTTTCAAAATGTGAATCCATTTTATTTTTCAAAAATCAAACTCCTCTACATCAAACCATGATTTTGCATAGCTCTCTTAAAATCATTGCAAATTCAAAACTTCCAAATCAACTATTATAAAAATCTTTTCAAGTTTTCTTTCTAATCTCGCTTTCAAATCAAACAAAAGAATCTTATATTTGCCATAACCACACGATGTCATGTTGTAACACGTTTATGTCATAAAAATATAAATAAGAATGATTTTTTAATTAATATTTAATTATCTTGATTCAATAGGAATTTTAAATATTTAAAAAAGATTTTATGAAAGCCTTCTAAATTATTTTCTTATCTAAATAGCTAATAGATAAAAGCTAGTTATTTTTATAAATTTTTTTTTATTTTTTTATTTTTTTATTTTTATTATTTTATTATTTTTAAAAACTCTTTTATTATTTTTAAAAAGCCATAAATTTATAAAAATAGGATAGAAGAGATAAATAATTGGCATGGTTGACACTAGGATTAAGTTGAAGGTAGGATCAAGCTTAAAAATCCCTAAGATAGATTGGATTGATACTTAGAGGTTAATTGTTTGTACGACATGGTTGAAATCAAACCTCCAGCTATTAAAATGGGCATCAAGGATAAAGTAGGGGATCATTTGGAGATCAACCACTAGGATTTGAAAGTTAGCTTCAAGCTCATTCCAAAGATATAAGACTTGTTTTGAGTGAATAATATTTTGTGATAATCTAATGGTGTGGTTAAGAGATATTCTATCATTAGTGCAAGGAGGTACTAGAGGTTTTAGAGTGATTTAGGATTTTTGTAATATCTAAAGATTTATTAATTAAAACAAAGTGAAATTTGGCATAGTATTAGAAGACTTAGAGATCAAGCCATATACCAATTTTTACTTGAATTTAGTGATTTAAGAAGGAGAAATCACTGGTGAAACTTCTGTATCAACTTTCAAGTTGGCGGCTGAGTGACATTAGTGTGGTTTTTGGATGTTTTTCTATAATTTGTAAGTTGGATTGGGCTGAAATTTATTGAACATGTAGAAGACTTATAGTAGCATTCATATATTAAATTTCATATTAAGTGTCAAAGACATAAGAATATAAAATAAGAAACTTGAAACTAGGACATGATTTCCAGAAGAAAATCAAAAACTTGGATTAAACAAATGAATACACAAACAACACCAAGAAATGTGAGTTAAAACTCCAAAAGATGTATTGTCGAGATTGAAGAATCCTTCAATCTCAACCCTTATATATACTCCTATCTAGGATGCTTCTTGAGCGGCTACCATCAAACCAAGAAGCTTCTTAAGCTCCTTCCACTAGCTGGGATGCTGCTTGAGCTCTTTCTACTAACTAAAAAGCTTCTTGACCAACTTTCACCAACTAGAAAGTTGCTCAACCAACTTTCACTAACTCGAGAAGCTTCTAGAATATCTTTGAAGGTTCTATGAACCTCCAAAGTATATGTTCCTAACATCACCCCCCTCTCTAGTGACGAGTTCTAAGAAGAGCTTAGTCTTATTATATATGTAAAAAGTCAAGAATACATTGTATTAATGAAGCTATGTATTTTGTTCTCTGTTCTTGGATAATAGGTTCTACTGGTCATCAAAGAAATCGTCTATGGCCTTGAGCTATTACCTCCGTTATTGAAATATCCCACTTGAGGATCTAATCTTCATTGCGGCCTTCAAAACATCTTCTAAACAAAATCTGAAGACTAAAATGATTCACCTTTCCAAGCTCAAGCAATATTAATAAAGCTCGAGCATTGGAATCGAGACTTGCATGGTTGGATCTTGCTCCTAATGGCTCCAACCGGGGTCGTACTTGGTATTGGAATGTGTTGTCTTCACTTTGCTCAATTAAAGGCTATGAAACCTGTATTGGTTCATTCAAAGCTTGCGTCGCAAATGAATCTTTTGAGTCTTATTCTCTTAATACTTGAAGATTTGATATGGTGACTAATTTGCTTCTACTACTCTTTTCTGGATGACTATATATTGATGAAGGCTTTAGTTTAACTCTCCCTCTTTTTATGAGTATTTCATGGATCCAATCTTCACTAAAAAGTTATCACCAAATATGTTTGGATTTGTGAGGATAGAGTTGATGAAATTCTTCTACCTTTTGAGGAGCATTGGCGATATTTATAGTTGGTTTTTATGTGCGCTCATTAATGTCATAGCCCCGCCAATGGACAAGATATTTTAATTTGCTCCATCTTTGCCGTAAATCAAGTACCATTTCAACCTCGTATTCTTCATGGTCTTCAATTTCAATACTAGGTGGCAATTGTTGTATTCTTCCTGGAATGTGTGATTCTCTATAAGGTTCTAAGAGAGAGAGATGAAAAACTGGATGTACCTTCATGGCAGATGGTAATTCTAAGCAATATGCCGCTGGATTGATTTGCTTCTGGATAGAAAATGGCTCCAACCTTTAATAGTCCAACTTATTGCATGGCCACTTACTCTTGATATTTTGTCAAAGAAGCCATATCTTATCTCCAACATGAAAAGTAGGCAATTGATTCCTAAATTTATCCATAGATATCTTATAAGCATCTTGAGTTGCTTGTAATTGAAGTTTCAAGGTTGTTTGGTATTTCGATAGGTGTTTTATAAATCCTTTGGCCGCTGGATTGTTGTTCTTTGGCGTGCTCCACAGGTCAAGCTTCGGATGATATCCATAGTTGGAATAAAATTATGTTTGCTAAGTTGAAGCATGAATAATATTATTATATATAAACTCCACTAATGGTAGATATGAAATCCAATCACCTTGTTGATAATTAATGCTACATTGTAAGTATTGCTCCAACACTTGATTAACTCATTCTGTTTGGCTGTTAATTTGAAGATGAAAAGCCAAAGAAAGTTTAATATCTACCTTCAATATTTCAAAAAGACATTTCTAGAACTTAGATATGAATTGGGATCCTCGATCGGATATGATATGATTTGGTAAGCCATGGTATTAATATATATTATTGAAAAAAAATCTTGTCTTTTCTTCACTAGATGCAATTTTTTTGCAAGGGATGAAGTGAGCCATCTTTGTAAGTCGATGAACCACTACAAAGATACTGTCTAATAAATTGGATGGCAATAGATCTGTAATGAAGTCTATTAAGATAGAAAACCATGATTGTCTTGGAATGGACAAGGATTGTAACAGTCCATAAGGGCGATGTCGAGGATTCTTGGACCTTGAACAAGTGTCACAAGAGAGCACAAAGTCCTTTACTGCCTTCCATATTTGAAGCCATGAAAAATCTTGAGAAATAAGTTCCAAGGTCTTATTAAATCCAAAATGACTTGCAGCAGAGAAGTCATGGCGGGATTAAAGAACGCGTAGTCATATTGGTCCTTTTAAGATATACAAAAATTCTTCAAAATATAGAAGATCTTCCTCAAGTTTAAACTTATCAGTATTTTTTTTTAAACATTGCTTGACATCAAAAATCAAAGCATCATTAATAATTGTAGTACACACATCATTGAAGAAATTAGAATCTATAGGCACAGATGCAATAGTTGCACAAAGGCGGAATTGCTCCAATTTTAACAAAGTTGTATATTGTTGATCAAACGCTGCCTCCCCTATCCTTGATACGAGATATGATCTCTATGATAGAGCATCAGACAATCCTTGTTGCTTCCTAGGATAATAAGTGATAATAAAGTTGAATTGAGATAGCGACATATTCCATCAAGCTTGGCAACAATTAAGAATCCGAGCTCACATAAAATATTCTAAGTTCTTATGATCTGTATATACAATTACAAGATGCATTGTTCCTTCAAGAAAATGATGCCATTCTTGGAAAGAATCCACAGTAGTAAGAAGTTTGTTATCGTGGATTTCATAATTAATTTGGGCAACAGAGAACTTTTGAGAATAAAATCCAACAAGATGGAGTTTGTCATCTATACCCATTTGTAAAAATCTAAAGCATTAGTCTCCAAATAGAATGCCTTTGTGAAATTTAAGTGCACCAATATTAGAACTGTAGTAAATACCATCTTAAGGTCTTAGAATATCTTTTCCACTTGAGGCCTCCATTCTAACTTGTCTTTATATGTCAATCAAATTAGAGGGGCGGCAACTTGAGAGTAATTTTTGATGAAGATCCAATAGAAGTTAATAAATCCAAAGAAACATTGTATATCTCTCATAATCTTTGGAATGGCCCATTGCATAACCGCCTCTACATTTTCGGGATCCATTGTCAAATCCTTAGTAGATACAATGTATTCCAAAAATTCTATCTTTGATTGGTGAAATATACATTTCTCTGGTTTGGCATACAAACCCGTATCTCGCAGCTTTTGTAATATCAGCTTGACATGCCTTTTATGTTCTTCTAGATTTTTTGAGTAAATTAGGATATCATCAAAATAGATCACTATGAACTTGTTCAATTATTCTTAAAAGATATCATTTATTAAATGCTGAAAGATAGCGGGTGCATTTGTTAGTTCAAAAGGCATAATATTATATTCAAAATGTCCATACCTTGTCCAAAAAGCGGTCTTCCATTTATCTCTTTTTTGATTCATACCAGGTTGTATGCTCCGCAAAGATCTATCTTAGTATAGATCTTAGCTTGGCCGAGTCGTTCCAAGAGTCTTGAAATTAATGGTAGTGGATAACAATTTTTTATCGTTATTATATTCAATCCTTGGTAATCAATGCACATTCGTAAAGAACCATCCTTCTTCTTCACAAAAAGTATAGGTGCATCTACTGGGAACTTTCAATGCCTGATAAAATTCTTTGTAAGATTTTTATTAATATAATCTTTCAATATTGCAAGCTCATTTTGAGAAAGATTATACATTGGGCCAAAAGATAGTTGCCTCCCTTCCTGAAGATCTATAGCACAATTATAGGATCGGTGCTCCAGTAATATATCAGCATTCTTCTTCTGAAAAACGTCTTAAAATTCATTGTACTATTCTAGAATATTTGCCGATGAAGTCATATCTTTTGAAATTGGAGTCACATAAATAATAAATGGAGTACCTTCTTTGGCCGATCTTATAAAAATCCTTGCTCCAACAAATAAAGGTTTACCAATTCGTGGCTTTCTATGAATCTTTCTTGCAAAGATCTCTATCAAAAATATTACTCTTTGTAACTTCCAATCTATAGATGGATTATATTTCTCCAACCAAGATAGCCTGAGAATAACAAGATTCAAAAAAATTCTAATAATGTTAAACATAATCTAGCTTCTATGATTTTTAAACAACACTTCTATAGACATGACTTTGTAGGTGACACTACCCGAGGATAAAGGTCGTCCATCTATTACCTCTACATAAATAGGTTTGAATTTCTGTACTAAAAGAATTTTATGAAGCTTAATAAATGTCTCATCTATGAAACAAGCAAATGCCTCCAAATCTAACAAGGCAATTGTCTGAAGCTACTGAGGGCCAAAGTACAAAGAGATTATAAAACAACGAGTAGGTTGAGCAGAAAGAGAAGAACTTGAATATTTTTGTAATATTGGATTGTCTAGCTGCACGGTCCCTACTCTAGCTAAACATTGTCGTTTTCCTAAACAATTGTACTCATGATTTTAGTAACATGTCAATTTTATTTCTTTGGGCAATTGCCAATCTTATGGCCCTCCTCGCTACAATATAGACACAAATCTTCTTCCATTTGATGCTTCTTTTTTTGTGGACTAAGAGATTTAAATTGTATCGCATCAAGCTGCATATCTTCTACCTTTGAATGTGAATTCAAAATACTTATTGATGTACCAAGGGTATGTTGAATTGCATATTGTCTTATCGGAGCCCACGAATGTTGATCTTCTCAACATTGAAATAATCAATTATCACATTTTATAGCTTGATTAATAACTTCGTTGAGCAATTTTGGATCCAGAAGTGATAATAATCAATCCTTTATATCATCTCTTAATTCCCAATAAAATTGGCTCATTAGGGCTTCTTCATTCCAATTCATATCGCATACTAATTGCCTAAAATTAGATGCATATACTGATGTAGAGCGTACCTTTTGCCGTAATGCTCGAATCTTAGTTATTGCCCACCGAGCCTTGTCATGTTTTCCAAAAGCTTCCGCAAATGATTCCATAAAAATTTCAAAATTATTCAAAATTGGTGATCTTTTTTCAAATAAGGGAGCAAACCATGATAATGCTTGTCCCGTAAGCAAGGTGCTAATCAATCCAACTTATGATTCTTCCATCGGATAAGTATTAGGTTGTAGAACTATTATCAATTGACTTTGATTAACAAATCCTCTGAAATTTGAACACGTCCCATCATATTTCTCTAGAAGACTAACTTGAGGTTCTTTTTCATTGTCAAACAAGTAGATTTTCTTGACGTATTATAAATAGTACTGTATCCTCAAGTGCAGAAGTTGGAGGTAGATGCAGTCTAGATTGTGATACTCCAATTGTTGCATCGTTACAAAGCTTTGCAGCAATCCCTTCAATCTCCGCAGTCCTAGCAAATAAAGTAATAAGAGCACTTATAATAGCGTCTAACTTGGACTCAAAAGATTCAGTCATACTAATGTCTTGGCCTCCAGCCATTCTAAGAGAAAGAAGAAACGAATCTAAAAGAAGGTAATATTGGGTTGGAAGAGGATAATCCACAACTTCTAAGACACTCAAAACTTTTAAGAAGAGGAGTGATCTACTCTCTTATAAGAAGGACAAAGCTCCAATATTGCAACAAAGAAGATATCAATTTAGAGGAGGGTAATCCGCAACCTCTAAAGTGTTGATATACCTTCAAGTAGAAGGGAAATCTACTCCCTAACAAGAAGGATTCAACTCTGATATTAAAGATGTGGTCAGTCTCGACAAACTGTGAAGGACACAAGAATATAGAACAAAGAACTTGAAATTAAGATATGATTTCCAAAAGAAAACCAAAAACTTGGATTAAACAGATGAATATATGAACAACACCAAAAAAGATGAGTTAGAATTCCAAGAGATGCATTGTCAAGACTGAAGAACCTTTTAGTCTCAACCCCTATATATACTCCTGTCTTGGACGCTTCTTGAGCGGCTACCATCAGACGAAGAAGCTTCTCAAGCAGCTTCTATCAATTGGGAAGCTTCTTGAGCTCCTTCCACTAGCTGGGATACTTTTTGTGCTCCTTCAACTAGCTGGGAAGCTTCTTGACCGACTTTCACCAACTAAGAAGCTTCTCAATCAACTTTCACTAATTCAAGAAGCTTCTAGAATGTCTGAGAAGGTTCTGTAAATCTCCAAAGTATATGTTTCTAACATCAAGTGGATGATCAAATTAAAAGTTACAACTTGCTGAAGCTCACTAACTAGGATTATTGCTTACAAAAAAAAATTGAAGTTGCCTAATTGTGAAAATAATAAGATAATTAGAATTTATGTATAGCTAAGCTTATCAAGAAGAGCATTTTTGAGCACTTTGTGTTGATTTTAAGCACTTTTGAATTGAAATTTGAATTACATTCTTCTTATATGGATGAAATCTATTAGGATTTCTTACATACTTGCAAATGACAACTTCATCTTTCACAGTCAGGTGCTGGGTGCATTTCCAAATAAGACAACATATAATACAATATAAATGGTGAACCTAATATGAATATTTGGGATAGAAGGTGTTGGATTTGTGGTTATTTGGAATTTATGGCACAAGAAGATAAAAAAATTGAATTTAGAATTTTTAATGGAGCCTTGGGTGGTGCTTCAAGTGGATCTTCAAGTAGAGCTTCAAGTAGATTTTCTATTAGCGGACAAGGTATGTACTTGGATCCAAATATTATAAATATGTTTCAAGCATTTATATTATTTATACAACAACAACAAGGCAATAATTACAAGGAGGCTTTGGCAATCAAAGTATTACAAGTAATGGTTAACAAGATTGATTAGTTTGATGGAAGGAATATTTCTAAATATTTGAGATGTTATGTGTAGAAAATGGAATTGAATCATGTTTTTGAAAAAAAGATAATTCTATTATTTGAGCTTGCCATGATATCAGAGATAAGAGAATATGTAAGATCAATTATGGGACAATTTGGAAGTTTTTGGAAGACATTCTTCTACACATTAAGGGATGAGTATTTCTTAAAAGATTCTAATTGGATCAGTAAGAAGTTATTTTTGAAATGGATTAAGCATCCTAATAAGAAATTACAAGCTATTAAGTTATTAAGAGAGTTTGAGAGGCAGTATTTTTTATTATCAAAAGTAGAGAAGATAATATTGAAATCAAACAAGATTGAAGATTATTTGGCAGTAAATAGAATTACAGTAATAGAACCTATAAATTATGGTGCTAGGATGGATGATGATAGCAAACAAATTTTTTTTGGGAATATTAAATTAAGTGGATTTTGGTCTTTTGTCATTTCTATAATATACAAAAAAAGATGCCACAAGAAGTTTTATTAAGGACTACTATAATAATTTGTAGAATTATAGCTTGGAAGAATCCTATGGAAGCTTTGTCAATGCATGCCTATATGTTAAGAGTCAATATGAAGCTTTGATAGAAGAAAAAAAAGACAAGATTTTGATGACACAAGAGAAGAAAATTCTTCCAAAAGATTGACTTGAAGAGATAAGGCTTGTGAGATGGCTTTACAAGAGTTACCAACGGAGGATGCTTCAATGGCATTAAAGAAAAAATCAAAAGATAGAGGAGAGAAAAATAAATCCACAACTTACAAACTAGTCTTTGATATTGAAGTAGCAATAGATTTAAAAGAGGTGCTTGAGGAGCGTGTGCTCAATGCTAAAGTTGAATTTACATTGAAGAAAATTTTAAAAATTACAAAAAAAAATTTTATGACATTATTATTGACAGTATTAAGTAGAAGAGGCAATTAATAGATGAAGTTGGATTAAATCATACTATTGATACACGTGTATATAAGAATAAAGAAGATGAATTTGATAATTGTTGCAAACAATCAATAAGTGAGAGAAGGAGTCATAATCAAAGAATATATTTTCATAATCAAAGTAATAAGAAAAAAAAGATTTTAAGTTATTATACTTAAAAGCATTAGACTAAGATAATTATATAGACATTAATGAAGATTGGAGATATGGATGAATTGATTATTGATTTGAATGACTATAATTCGGAAATAAATCTTATGTCCAAGGATCTTTATATGAAGAGAAGGTAGCCAATTGATATGGAGTACGGATGGATAATATAAATAGCTAATAATATATGAGGTGAACTACATGGTACTTGCCCAGATGTAAAAATTTGAATTAGTGACGTTGCAATAGAACAAAATTTCTTTATTCAAGATGCAACATTTTATCCGCTTATTTTGGAAGAACCATATATCATGGCCACACGGATTGAGATAAAGGTACTTGATGATAATTCAACTTATACACAGATACATAGTAAAGATAGAAGAAAGACAATACAATTTCTAATTGTGCCTCCTAATCATGAGAAAAATTGAAATAGATTGAAGGAGAATCTATTACAAAGGATTGTTGAAGAATTTAAAGATTTTGGAGAAATACCACTATAAAGCAAAATTATGGAGGTACAAAAAGGAAGATATTCTCATAAGATGTAGGTGCCTTTGATATAAGTTTTATTGGTATTTTTGAAAATGAAAGTATTATGTATTAAAAAAAATTCAGATTTAAAAAGAAAGAAAAAAATAGATTATATAATATTGAAAAAAAATTATGTAAATTGAGGACATTAGAAGATGATGAAAGAATTTTTGATGTTTATGAAAAAAATAGATTAGAAGATTCTTTGGAATTGATTGCATCAATTATATTAGTAGATAATAAAGTTGTATAAATTCATTTAAGGAAAATCTATTCTATACTTGAATATTTTTAAGTACTAGAGATTATGATTGAAACAAAACATAAGACAGTAGATAAAAAGATAAAATCCGTTGTTGAACCTTTGTTAGAAGATTTTAAAGAATAGATTAAAGAAGCACTAAGAAAAAAGAGCTTAAGAGATCCAAAGAATATTGGATACAAGTTTATTAAAGAGACTTTTGAGGAATTAAAGATTAGTTTTAATGGTTCTTTATTGCCAAAGGAAATTGTGTACTTTAAAGAAATGCTAGCAAAACTAAGTAAATCATTTGTCTTTGAATCTCGTGAAATTGAGTGTATGGATCCAAATATTGTAATCTTAATATTTATTTTCACTACATCACATATACCTTAGAATTTGATGCTAATTCAAATATCAAAGATACATTTGCCAAATTTGATAGAATTATTGAAAGAAAAGATGAAGATAAAGATTTTGGAGCCCTCTTTTGTACTATATTCTAATCAATGGTTTATGGTGCCTAAAAAAAATAAATCATTATGATTTATTCAAAACATGTAATCAATAAATATAGTGGCTATCAAGAATGTAAGAATTGGACTAATAATGGATGAATTTTTTGAAGCATTTGCAAGAAAGACAATCTATTCAATGGATGATTTGTATTCAATCTATGACCAATTTCAAATTCAATCTCTTTTGCAAAAGAGAGTAGAGACATGATAACAATGTGAACACTACTTAGATTGGTTTAAATGTGTATTCTTTCTCAAAGTGCTACTAACTCAATTGTGTATAAGATGAACATAATGAACAAGGTATTGAAGGATTTTATTTGTGAAAAGACTATGTCTTTTGTAGGTGATGTTCTTATTAAAAGGTACAAACAAAAAAATAATGATGAGATTTTAGATAAAAAGAGGTGTTGTAAGTATATTATTGATTATATATAAGATTGTAAAAAGATATTGAATTGGCTTGAAGAAGTTCATCTTAAATTATTGGATGCAAAATTTATATTTGGAATACAAGAAGTTATAATTATTGGACATTTATGTGGATTTTATGGAAAAAAATTAAATTCAATCAAGGTTGATGCAATTGGAAGAATGAAAGAGGATTGCAATTCTTTAACAAAGGTGCTTAGATTTTTGGGTGCATGTGTATTCTATCATATTTGGATTCCTTACTATGCTCACATAGCAGATCTATTATTGAATTATTACATAAAAGTTATCAATTTAAATGAAAAAAAAAAAAACATATCAAAGTAATACAAAGATTGAAGAAGTTATTGGCATCACCTCCAATATTGAAAAAAATTAATTATAAGTACAATAGACTAGTGATTTTTATAGTGGATACTATTTCAATTGCCATTGGATGGATTATAGGTCAAGATGATTTAAATGAATACAGATTTGCAATTTGATTTAGAGCTAAGATTTTAAATACTTGCCAATGTGTATATTTACAATTAAAAAAGAAATTATGAAGAGTTGTTTCAACTATGAAAGCTGAAAAAGTTTATTCAATTGGAGCAATAATAGTAATTGAAACAAATTGTTTATCTTTATTTGGAATGATTATTAATTATATAATATCAAATATTATAATATTGAGATAGATTGCTTATATCAAATCATTAAATTTAAAATTTAGCCATATTATAAAAAAAGACAATCTGATAGCAAATATGTTATCTTGAGCAAAATGTGATAGAAAAGATGAAATGATTGAGAATATTAATGATGTAGATACAAAATTTTATTTAGTTTTACTATTGAACAAGGAAAATAAGTCATTTTATAAAAAAAAATTATAAAAGAGAATTATTAGATATTGGACATTATTTGAGCATATTAACCAAGCATACTAATTGGTTGGTTGAAAAATTTAAACAAATTAGAAAAAAGGCATATAAGTTCATATTATAAGGAGGATTTCTACAAAAGAGACCAAAATCAAACATTGGAATGCTACAACAAATAGCAAGCACTAAGGAAGATGAATAAAAATTGTTCAAGGAATTTCATAATAGTTTATGGACGGAGCATAGAGGAATTTGGGCTACTATTGCTAAATTAAAAGAACAATATTGATAAAAGAATATGTATCAAGATGTAGCTTTATTTATAGAATCTTATATAACTTGTTAAATGTATTCAAATATACGACATTCAAATGGTTTACATCCAACATATCCTTTGGCTATTCATTTTTAATGGATTGTGGATTTGATTATGCCGATAGGACTATGGCAAATAAAATATTTAATTTTGGCTCATAAAGATTTATCAAACCAAGTAGAAGGCAAGGCATTAAAGACAAAGTTTACAAAGGAAATTTATAAGTTTTTTCTTGAGGATGTTATTTGTTAATATAGATGTATATAAAAGATCATTACAGATTGTAGAAAATTAGATGCATATGAAGCTTGTAAATTCTTTAAGAAATAAAAAATTAAATTATTATTGATTATTACTTATAATCTAGAGGGGAATACACAAAATAAACATGGAAATCTGCCAATTATAAAAGTCTTAGTTAAAGCTTGTAAGGGAAGAGTAAAGGAATGGCCTTGATTTTTACACTATGTATTATAGGCTAATTGAATAAAACATAGTTTAGTGATAGGATATATGTCAGTGGAACTCATGAGAGGTCAAAAATATATTATGCCAATTAAAGAACATATATTAATTTGGAGTATGCTACCTTAGAAAGATGGATTAACAAGAAAATAGTTGTTGGCTATTAAAATTTGGCAACTTGATTAAAGATTAGAAGATGTAGAGCTAGCATTAAAAAGATTACAAAAAATAAGGCTCACGAATAAGGCTTGGTTTGATAAACAACATCAATTGAGATCTAAAGCAATTGAAAAAGATAATTGAATACTTGTTTATGATGACACTTTGGATAACTAATATAGTATTTTGCGGAAGTTTTTAAAACATTGGTTTGGATTGTATGTAGTGGTAATAGTCTATGACAATGCCACATATTTATTGAAGGAGTTAGATAGTATAAGGTTGAAAATATCTATTATTAGGAAGCGAGTAAAGATTTTTAGAAGTCAAGATGGAAAAATTAATGTGAAGGATCATATTGAAGATATCAATGATTTTGAAGAAGATAATTGTATTGAAATAGATAGTAAAAATAATAATAAAGAACTTGATATAGAAAATGAAGAGATGATATGATGCCAATTATGACATATAATTCATTTGGTGCATATTAGAAGATGCATAGGTTTAGAGGGGGTAGATATTATATCCTAATATATTTATATAATAAAAATATAAATAAGATAAATTTTTTAATTAATATTCAATTATCTTGATTCAATAGAAATTCAAGATATTTAAAAAAGATTTTATAAAAGTCTCTTAGATTATTTTCTTATCTTAATAGCTAATAGATAAAAGTTAGTTATTAATTTTTCCTTTTAAGTTGTAAATACTCTTTTATTATTTTTAAAAAGCCATAAGTTCATAAAAATAGTATAAAAATAAATAATTGGCATGGTTGAGACTAAGGCTAAATCAAAGATAGGGTCAAGCTTAAAAATCCCTAAGATAGGTTGAATTGATACTCAAGGGTTGACCATTTACAAGACAAGATCAAAATCAAACCTCGAGCCACTAAAATGGGCATTAAGGATAAAGTAGGGGATCATTCAAAAATTGGCGACTAGAATTTCAAAGCTAGCTTCAAGCTTGTTCCAAAGACATAAGATTTATTTTGAATGCACAAAATTTTGTAATAATCTAATGGTTTGGTTGGAAGATATTCCATCATAAGTATGAGGAGGTACCTAAAGTTGGCAGTTTGAGGTTGTTTAGGATTTTTGCAATATCTAGAGATCTATTAGTTTAAATAAGGTGAAATTTGGCATGGTATTAGAAGACTTGGAGATCAAGCTATATATTAATTTTTAGCTAAAATTAATAGTTTAAGAAGGAGAAATTACTGCTAGAACTTCTATATCAACTTTCAAGTTGGCGGCCAAGTAACATTAGTGTGATTTTTGGACATTTTTCTACAATCTGTAAGTTGGACTGGACTGAAATTTTTTAAGCATGTAGAAGACTTATATTGGCATTTGTATACAAAATTTATCATCAAATAGATAGTCAAATTAAGTGTTGCAACTTGCTAAAACTCATTGACTAGGATTATTATTTACAAAGAAAAATCAAAGTTGTTTAATTGTGAAATTAGGTACAAAATTGTGGAAAGAAAAATAAAACCCTTAGCTATACCATTAACTAGTGATTTAAACCACTAAATTCAATAATCTTTAAAAAAAAAGGATTTACAAAATCCTAATCAAATTAGCCATAAGTTTATTGAAAGTACGTTCAAGGAGTTGAAAGTGAGATCTACAAATTTTCTTCTACCTACTGAAAAAATAGAATTTAGAAATATTTTGAAGAAGCATGGAAAAGCTTTTGATTTTGAATCTTCAAAAATTGGATATGTAGATCCAAGTGTTATGGCACCAATGATTATATTTACAATTCTATATGCTCTTTGGAATCTAAGGCCAATTCCAATACCTAGAGCATATCTATTTAAACTTATAGAGCTTTTAAAAGAAAAGATATGGATGAAAATCTTACAACCATCATTTTCACTATATTTTAGTCATTGATTTACAATACCAAAGAAAAATGGAACTCTATGGTTTATTCAAGATATGCAACTAGTGAATCAAATAACCATTAGAAATATAGGAGTGGAACTAGTTGTTGGAGAATTTATTGAAGCATTTGCTAGTAGAGCCATTTATTCTATTAAGAATCTTTATTCTAAATATGATCAATTTCAACTTGTTGAAGAAAGCAGGGATATCACTATTATGAGGACACCTTTAAGGCTAGTAAAAATGTATACATTACTATAGGAAGCAACAAACTTAGTTGCTTATATGATAAATGGGATGAATAAGGTGCTCCGTAATTTTATTTCAAAAAAGACTATGCCTTTTTTAAATGATATTTCAATAAAAAGGTATATAGAAGAAGAAAAAGAAGAAATAATGGATCAAAAGGGGTGTTATAAATTTATATCTAGTCATATTTTGGATTGTGATAAGATTTTATCATGGCTTGACGAAGTCCATTTGACCTTATCAAGAGCTCAATTGACCTTTGGCATTCAGGAGGTTGTTATTGTAGGACGTTTGTGTGGATGGTTTGGTTGTAAATTAAATCCTATTAAAGTAGATGCCATACAATGGATGAAGGAAGTTTGTAGCTCACAACAAAAGTGCAAAGATTTTTGGCAGTTTGTATATTTTATTATGTATGGATTCCATATTATGTGCATGTAGCAAATTTTTTTTATAATCTATTACAAAAAGAAAAGAAATTTAAATGGAAGAAGACACATACAAAAGCAATGCAAAAGCTAAAGCAATTATTATCTTTTCCACTTGTGCTACGTAGAATAAATTATGAGAATAAAAAACCGGTGATACTTTCAGTCAATATTAATCCAATAGCTATTGATTGGATCTTGGAATAGGATGATGAAAAAGGGAATTAATTTGTCATATGATTTAGAGCTAAGATATTAAATGAAAGACAAAGAAACTATCCACAAGTGAAATGAGAATTATAGGAGGCAATGACAACTATGAAAATTGAAAGAGATTACCTAATCAGAGCATCAGTGATAATGGAGATAGATTATTTACCACTATTGGGAATAATTATCAATTATAATATCCCTGATATTGCTATGCTAAGGTAGATTGTATATATTAAGTCTTTAAATCTTGAATTCGAGCATATAGCAAGCAAAAATAATCCAATGGCAAATATGCTATCTCAAGCTAGATATGAACAAGAAAAAGATTTGATTGATGATACCAAAGATGTAGATACTACCTTCTATTTTAGAATACAACAAGGAAAAAATAAACAACCAAATTGTTCATAGAACAATTATATGAAGAAAAATGGATAGATATTGGATACTATTTGAACATGCTATTAAGGCAATCGGGATGGAATGATGTTCATTTCAAGCAGATTAGATGAAAAGTCTACAACTACTTTTTACAAGGTGAATATTTATAGAAGCAGTATAAAAAAGACAGTGGAATATTGCAAAGAGTAATTTGTAAGAAAGAAATACAAGAACAATTAATTTAAAAATTCCATGATAGCTTGTGGGTTGATGACAAAGATATTTATGCCACCTTTAACAAGCTTAAAGAAAAATATTGATAGCGTAATATGAATAGAGATATAACAAAGTTTGTGGAATCATGTCAAACTTGCCAAATGTATTTAGAGATTCAACATAGAGATGGATTACATCTTACATATCTTCTAATAATACATTATAAATAGGTAGTGGATTTAATTACTATACCTATGAAATTATGGCAAATATTATACTTAATTTTGGCACAAGAAGATTTATCCAACCAAGTAGAAGGAAGAGCTCTACAAACAAAATCTAGTGAAGGAGTTTATAGATTTTTATTAAAAGATGTGATTTGTAGATACAAATGTATTGGAAAGATTACTATTGATTGTGAAAAATTAAATACACATGAGATAAGAAATTTTTTTTGAAAGATGTGGAATCAAGCTTGCACTTATAATAGTGTATAATCCTAAAAGTAATACCAAAAGTGAACAAGATCATCCTCTAATAGTTAAAGCCATTGTTAAAGCATGTAAAGGAAGAGTAAAAGAATGGCCAAGATTATTACTATTTACTCTCTAGGCTAATTGTAATACTCACAGTTTAGTAATCAGATATATGCCCACGGAATTGATACAAGGACAAAAGCGTATTATGTCAATTGAAAAATAGATATATACTTGGAGTGTTTTACGTTGGCAAGACAATGTGTCTAAAGAAGAACTTTTTATACTTCAAACTCCGTAATTATAGAGAAGACCTGAAGATATAGAAAAAATAATTATAAGGCTAAAAGGTGCATGCTTGAAAAATAAGGACAAATTTGACAAGCAACATTGGTTAAGACCAAAAGAAATTCAAGAAGGTGATTGTATTTAGGTATGTGATAGTAGCTTAGATAACCAGCATAATATTTTTAGAAAATTTTCTAAGCATTTGTTGGGATCTTATATGATTGTGAATATTTGAAATAATGCCACATATATATTAAGGGAGCTAGATGGAACACATCTTAAAGTTCCAATTACAAGAAAATGTATAAAATTCTTCAAACAATGGAGTCAAGACATAATGCATGAAGATGCAAGAGAAGAGATTGGCTTCCTTACAAATAAAGAAGAAGAACAAGATTTTGAAGAGAATATTGCTAGTGCAATAGTATGATACTGACCACAACTTCAATTCTTTTTAATGCATACTAGAAGATGCATAGATTTGAAAGAGGTGGATGTCGTGTTGTGGTTTGGCTATTATATGAAAATATTATATATATATATATATATATATATATATATATATATATATATTTTATATAAAACATATAATTTACTATACAATTAAATAAGAGCCATATCAATAGATTTTATTAGTTACAAAATGTGATTAGGTTGTTAATTTAGAAAGAATCTATCTAAAAAGATTATTATTGAGATTTATACAACCTTATTTTTTTTTGGTAGTGACTTTAGAAGTTGATTTTATATTGGTAATAACTTTTATATATCTTAAGTCACCTTTATTAGACATTGGTGATCTTTAAGATCTTATTTATTTCTTTTATTTACTATTTAGAACACATATTATATAAATCTTATAAGAAAAAGAGTTGAAAAGGGATTTTAGTATAAAAAAGAGTAATTAGGTTATTATGTGGATGAATGGAGATGGATGATAGAAGTTTCTATTTCTATTGGCCAAAAATCATATCCAATGGGTTTCAAGGAGGCTGTCTAAGGGCTTATTAGGAATTAGGGTTTAATTTTTGAAGGGAGTTGAATATCAAAGGCTAGGATCAGCAAGTTTGGGTTTTTAGATATGGTTTTGGTGCAAATTTTGTATGATTTGGACTTTTTATGAAGAAGATATAGGCGCTCAAAGTTAAGGTGTTGGAATTGTATCTATTGTCAATCTTTTGGACATAACTCACACGTAAAGAAAGCAATAGAAAATTTGCAACCGAGGTTGAAAAGAGCACTTCTTTGGCTATAGTTTTTGTATATGGCTCAATGAAATCCAAGCTAGGATGAAGGAGACATTGAGAGTTGAAGTTAGTGCTTGTAAGCTAAGGACAGACAAATCACTTATTAGACTCTTGTCAATAAATTAAAGATAAATTTTCCATAGCCAGGTACCCACTGTATTCTCAAATAGAAGATTATACCACACAATACTAGTACATTTTTGAATGAGACAATATGTAATATAACAATGGTTTTGTGCCTTGAGATTTAGTTTTAACCCTTGTTCACAATCGATCATCTTCATGTATTAATCTAAAAATATTTTAGATAATTTTTGCTAAAAACTATTTTTTATTTTTATTTAAAGATGCTTAAAGTATTTTTTTTTAATCTATCTTATTTTACCTTATATATGGCACTACAAAGTGGATAGAAGTCTTATAAAATAAAAAACATTAATACTAAATATTCTACTATCTTCCTATCTTTTACATATAATTTTTAAAATAATTCTTTATTAAATCTTCAATTAAACTTTTTTATAGTATAGGTCTTTTTTTGTTCATTCATTTAATAGTGGCATTACAACACAACAATGTATTTGGAGAATATGAAGGTACAATGGCCCTTTTAGAATATACAAATATTCTTCAAAGTAGAAGAAATTATCTTTAAAGTAGAGAAAACCATCTTTAAACTTGAATTTATTTAAATCATTGTGGATATTATTGCAATAATATTCAACATAAATAATAAGACAATTTGTAGTCAATATTATATAAAATTGATAAAAAAATAAATAATCAAATGGAATTAATATAATAATTGGTCAAAGATAAAATTTCTTAAGTTTCAACAATGTTGTTAATTGTTGGTTGTATGTTGCCTCTTTTTCTTTTTGTACAAGGTATAATCGTCTTGATAAAGCATCTAATGGTTCTTATTATTTTTTAAATTAATATATAATATTAAAGCCAAATTAATATAAAAACATGCTTCAATGGGCTCTATGAAAATTTGAAATACTAACTAAAATGAAATATTTAAGGTTCTTGTGATATATATGTATATATATATATATATATATATACAATTACTAGATATAAAATGCCTTCAAATAAATAGTGCCATTCCTAAAAAGAATACACAAAGTAGGATGTTTCTTATTGTAGATCTCATAATTAATTTCTACATTGTTATATGGCATGATTTTTAATTTGAAAATATACTAGATATCTAACTATAAAGAATTTATATGTAACTTATTGGCCAAGCTTTGATAATTGATTTGTCCTTAATAAAAAAAACAAATAAATCTAAAAATCTAAAAATATATATTATACTATTAATAACCTTTTATATTTAAATAGGTTTATATATTAGATTTTTTTATAGCATATAGAAAGTCAATAACATCCTTTTTTATGCCAAATCATAACTAACTAATTTTTGATAAATTAGATTCTCAAATTTAAAAAAAAAAAAAAATGTATAATCTCTTTTTAAAAATTTATCTTTTTATCAAAAATATTATTATAATTCCATATATCCATCTTTTGACCTCTATAAAATTTTTGCCTCCAAAAATCCCTTAAATTTGTATAAAATGCTAAAATTCTAACAAAATCCTTTAATACCTTATTCACCCGTAAAAGATTATTTTTTTCTTGAACTTTAGAATCACATATCTCTTAATTCAGCTATTTAATTTTTATCAAATTTTTTGAAAGTATAGCTTATAAATTTAAAATACAACCACTAATTAATAGGATTACATATTGTTCTTAGATTGTAAGTAGCGACTTCAATATTTAAAATCTCTTTCATTCTAGCTTAGAATTCATCAAGCCATACATATTAAGTATAGTAAAAAAAATAATCTCTCTAATCTTAGTCACAAATTCTTCATTGCTTTCTATATGCATGTGTTATGCCCCAAATAGTGATAATAGGTACAAAATCAACACCTTGACTTTGAGCGCCTATATCTCCTTCACAAAAACTCCAAATCACTTAATTTTTATACCAAAACTATATTCAAAAATCTAAACTTGCTGATCCTAACCATTTATATTCAAATGACTTTAAGCAAATAACCCTAACTCCTAATAAGGCCTAAAAAAGCCTCCTTACAGTCCATTGGACATAACTTTTGGCCAATAGAAATAGAGATTTCTATCATCCATCTCTATTTATTTACATGGATGGCCTAACCACTCTTTTTGATATTAAGACACTTTTTCAATCTTTTTTTTAATAAGATTTACATAATATGTGCTCTAAATACCAAATAAAAGAAATAAAATAAAATTTCAAAGGTCACCAATATCTAATAAAGATGATTAAAAATATATAAAAGTTATTATCAATATAAAATCAACCTCAAAGATTACTATCAAAAAAAAAATTGAGGTTACATTATCTTTAATAGTAGCTCTTTTAAATAGACTCTTTCTAAAATAATAATCTAATCATATTTTGTAACTAATTAAAATCCATTAATATAGCTCTTATCTAGTTGTATAATAAAATAAATAAATATATATATATATATATATATATATATATATATAAATTTTATATGGTAGCCAAACTAAAATACGATATCGTACGGTTGGATTTTTTTACTCCACAAACCAAAAAATGTTATATATTTTTATCTAACCTTTCTTAATACTTTATCATATTAATTTTTTTGGATGCTAAAAATTTTAAAATCCTTATTTTAATAGATTTAGGAGCTTGTGCTTGTTTTATTGACTTCAATTTTTTTAAAATTCATAAAATTCTTATAATAAAGAAATCCAAGGTTGTTCATATAGAGGTCATAGATGATCAACCTTTGTGCCTTAGAGATGTTACTCACAAATACAATCTATTAGAAGTAATATCAAAGAATCATATTAATTAAGTTATATTTAATATCATTAAATTTCCATCTAATTTCATTATTTTAGTACTTTCTTGGTTTGAAAGATATAATCTTCATCGTTATATTATAATATTATTATAGGGTGAAAGAACAAAACAAGACATATATTATAGAGAAGCTTAATTGAAGAATTAGTAATAAAATTATTTTAAAAAATATAGATAAAATATAGGAAGGTAATAAAATTATTTAATATTAATATTATTTTTTTATAAAAAGAGCTTTTATTCACTTTATAGGACCTTAAACAAGACAAAAAAAGATAGATTAGTATAAATAATATTATAGGCATCTTTAAATCCAAAAAAAATATAGTTTCTTATAAAACTTATTTAAGAAAACCTTTGATTGATATCTAAGGAAGATCGATTATAAATCAAGATTGAAACCACATTCTAAGGCATAAAATTGTGTATCTATGGCATATATAGGGTTTTTTTTGTTGATTAGAGAGTGGAGATAAAAAGTGGACTTGATAGGATTTTATTAAGCATTAGTATTAAGATTTTTGAATTTATAATATTTTTATGAGAGCTATATAAAGTTAAGATTTTATTCGAGTAACTTTGATTGTTAAAAAATAAAATTGGTTCACATCTTAGAGAATTTTTTGGATATTATAAAAGATCTATAAGTGAAAATTTATAGATTTATAAATATAATTATATTAGAATGTATATCAAAGACATAAGAATATAAAATAAGAGATTTGAATTAGGAAGAGGTTTCAAGGAAAAACCAACAACTTCAATTATCTAGATGAATATACAAACAATACCTTGAAAGATGATCTAAAATTCCAAAAGATGCATTGTTGAGACTAAAAAAACTCTTAAACCTTGACTTTAATATATATTCTTTTTCAAGAAACTTCTTGAGTGGCTTCTATTAAATTAAGAAGCTTCTTGAGTAGCTTCTACTAACTTGGAAGTTTCTTGGGCTCTTTCTACCAACTTGGAAGCTTCTTGAGTTCTTTCCACTAACTGCAAAGCTTCTGAAGCAACTTCCACTAATTACAAAGATTTTTAAGCAACTTCTATTAATTAGCCAATTTCTAAAATATTCTTAGAAGATTTTGTGAATTTTTGAAATATATATCTTTATCACCCCCTTCTCTAGCAACGAGTTCTAAGAAAAGCTCTATGAAGATAAATTTCACCTTTCAACTCAAATTACAAGATTGTCTTATTTAAGAATTTTTTATAATTGATGGTGTAAAGTAAAAGAAGTAATTAGCAAAAAAAAATAAAAAATAAAAAATAAAAAACAAGCAAAATAAATGATAAGAAGAAATTATACAATCCAAAATTAGACTGTAATTTATTCACTATATTTTTATCTAATATATATATATATATATATATATATATAGATAATTTGAAGTAGATGATTTTTTTATCTTTTCAATGATGTAAAGAATATGTATATCCAAGTTATTATGAATAAGTTATGATAGTTTAAAGATAGAAGATAAATAATAGAAAAGTTAGGTGGAAAACTTTTACTTCAATGATAACTTGCTTAAAAGATCAAGAATTTGAACTTCACTAAGGCTTGCAAGTAGTGTAAATAGGTGTCTTAGAGAGGCCTCGAGGCCTTAGTCTTATATTCCTCCCTACATCTAAGGTGTCACAATCCATATGGGATTGATACACCTCTCTTCCTACAAGGACTATATTAGCTGTTGGTCCTCCTATTTTCTACTAGTAGAATCCATTTTTTTATATTTTTGACTTTGTTATGGTATTTAAATAAGTCATGCTTCTTCTATCTACTAAATAATATTTATATGTTTTTAATAAATGATACATGTCAATAGAAGACCAATGTAGATATTTATTATAATGATTAAATATTAATTCTTAGAATTAAAAAAAAATACTAAATTAATTAAATTAATTACCTCCAAGACTTACTAAGATTATATTTCTTCTCTACTAATATTATTCTTTTTTATTTAATATCCTTTAAATATATCTTTACTTTCCAATTATACTTTTGACACTCTAAATATATATTTTTTTGTTCTAAAATAACTAATGAATCAATTTGATGACTTATACATGGCGACCATCTGGAATAACTTACAAAAAAAAAGAACCTAAAATTGACTTTTAAAAATGCTATTGAATAAACAAAGGAATTATCTTTAATGGTTTTAATAATTATCTAAGATAAGAATGAGTGAATTACTATTAATCTGAAGAAACTAAAGCAAATTTTATTCTATAGAATTAAATAAAGAAGATTAAAAAAATTAAATCTAATCTAAGAATTAATGATTATAAAAAAAGAAATTAGAGCTAAAAAATATAAAATAAAAAGATAATATTTTTAGATTCTTCTTCAATATGAAAAGATTTTTATTTTAACCTTATAATGCCTATATATCTATTAGGTGTCAAGGTTGGTCTTTTCTTGCACTAATACTAATTCATTAAGATAGCCCATTTTTCCAACTGGATTTGAATTTGAAACACTTTATTAACAATCTCTCTTGTGACTAACACTTTGATTTTCTTTGGATGTTTATTAGACATAGAATCACAAATTCTAATATTCTAATATATATATATATATATATATATATATGAATATTCAAAATTATGAAGATCTAATTAAAATGCCTTCTTCACTTACTTGAAATTCTTTTGATTGTATAGTAAAGAACTTAATTTTATGAAAAAAAAAAAAAAAAAAAAAAAAAAAAACTAATAAATAAATCTATGATTTCTCTTAAATTCCAATGTTCATTCCTTTGACTTTACTAAATTTTGATAACTCTAGTTTTTTTAGGCCTTGGATAAAGATAACCATAAAGATGAATTTTTTTTTTTTAATATGTGATAAAAATTACGCTTTATATTCTTTACATCTATTCTTAAAAATTCTAGTAAAAAAATATTTTCTATTCAATATTTACAACCAAATTGAATTGTTTCAAAAGATTTCTTTAATTACATAAAGATCTAATTATAAGACATCAAATTTTATTGAAAAATCTAATCTCCTAGCATCTTGTAAAAGGACCAATATACCATTCTTAAGAATTCTAACCTTACATTGTTTGTCAAAGGCAATTTTTTTCCTTCTTTGTATAGCCTTTGTATATTGAGTACTCCATCTCTTGGCCTCATCTAGACCTTCTAAATATTCCAATCTATCTATTAAAGATTATTTAATTGACAATCTTTCTGTCAAGGTAATTCAAAGAAAAGAGATTTCAAATTCAATTGATAAAATGACTTTTATATCATACACCAAAGAAAATGGGGTGGCTTGAGTGGTCACCTTAAATATGGTCCTATAAATCCATAAGGATGTAGGAAGCTTTGTATTTCAATTCCATTTAGAAGTTATTATAATTTTCTTAAGAATATTAAATAAGCTTTAATTCACCCTTTCAATATACCCAATGGTTTCAAGGTGATAAAGGATAGTCTTCTTATAATCAATTTTAAATTATGAGATCAAGTCTTTTATTATTTTATTTAAAAAATACTTGCTCTTATCACTAATTAGGATTTTTAAACATCCAAATCTAATAATAATCTGTTCATAAAAGAACTTGGCCGTTTATTTAGCATTGTTGGCTTTAATTACTTTTGCCTCAATTCACTTGATAAGATACTTGATTACTAGTACTATGTGCTTTATTCTACTAATAGAATTGGAATAAATTTTTTCAATATAATCTATTCTCTATTTTTTGAATAAGACTAAAAGTAAGAATATATGAAGGGATAGATTTATTTGGAGGTGACTTCTAATATATCTTTGACATGTATTATATATTTTAATATACCTATGGATATCTTGAAATAAAATAGGCCAATAATAGTTAATTCTAAGAATCTTTTGTCTTATCAATATTCTTAAAAAATGATCTCCACATATACTATTGTGCCATACCAATAAAATCATAGGGATTTTTTTTTCCATCATACACCTTCTTAACATCTCCTTGAAATATAAAGATTTGATATGGTAACTAATAAGTTTTTAATAAGATTTATTTTATATTAAAAAAAATGACTATATACAAGTAAAGGTCTTAGTATAGCTTCTTTTTTTTATATTGGTCTTTTGTCATTGATAGAAAAGTATTATTTAAAAGCCAAGAGATGTTAGTGTCCACAAAATCTTCAATGGCGATTGAATCTAGGTTTTCTAAGATATAGTTGATAGAATTTACAAACTTTTTCAAGTGCATTCTTAAGATTATTTGAAGGTTCCTAAGTTCTTTTGTTAACTCTATAGCCCTTCCAATAGATAAAATATTCTAATAATCCATGTCTTATATGTGAATCCAATATTTCATCCACTTTATATTCAAGCTCTTGATTGACTTCAACTAAGGTTGGTAGTAGAAGAGTTCTTTCATCAATAGTTGATTTATAATAGGTTTTTAAAAGTGAAAGATGGAAGATTAGATGAATGCGCATGCTACTTGATAGTTGAAGATAGAAACTTATTGGATTTATTTGGTGTAGAATTATAAATGGTCCAAGTCTTTGGTAGTCTAATTTTTGTGATAGTCAATTTATTTGTATATTTTGCCAAAGTAGTTAGATATGATCTCCTATCTTAAACTTTGGTTAGTTCTTGCAATGAATGTCTACATAGTTTTTATATTAGTCTTAAGCCATTTGTGATTGGAATTTTAATTCTTCATGGATGGCCTTCAAGTAAGTAGCTGTCAAAGATAAGAACTTGATGAAAGCAAATAAACATATGAAATTTTTATTAAGAAGTATAACAAAATAGAAATAAGGAAGTGTGTATATTAAAAGAAACTAGATTGGCTATTGCCACAAGACAAGAAAACTATAGACTCTTGAGACTGCACTAGAAACAAGAAAGGAGTTGACAAAAGTAAAGAAGGCTTCACTCTTGCCTCTATAAATATTATCTAACTAAGAGCTATGTGGCGGTATTCTATAGGACCTCCTATACATTGTTGTGAAGTAAATACATCCATATATAGAAACCTAACTTAACTATCTTTTCTTCAAAATTTTATTAAGTTCTTTCTTTCTTCTTACCAATCTAAGTTTTTATATAGTTTAGAAAAAAATTCTCACTTTCTTTCTTTTTCTTTAGTTAAATTTTTACCTTATCTTTAATCTTAACTTTAACTTTGATCTAGCCTTGAAACTTTCTTTTATTTCTTTTATCTTTTTTCCAATCTTAGATTTTAGTAGATTCGGGGTTATATTTGTAGATATAAGGAGTTTTGACTTTGAGGTTGAATTAAGGATTTACTAAGGTTAAATAGTAGATTTGAATGTCAATAGTCGGCTACCATTAATAGTGCTGACTTGGAGGATTAGATTTGGGGTTTTTATAACTTTAAACTATTAATTGTTGACTTGGACTTTGAAGACCTTGGCTGCGACTTCTTTGACGAGCTCGGAGGAGAAGAAGACGGGGTTTTTTGGCAAAGGCAGAGAAGTATTCAGAGAGAGCTTCTTCTTGGCATGAGTTTAGGTGGTAGAAACGCAGGAAACGGAGCTTAGATGAGAGAGATATGCTTGTTTGAACTTAGACTACTAATAAGACACCTACTGTCACTTTTCAGGGTATATTAGAAGTTTTAAGATACTAGCAAGAAATCGAGAAGTTGGATTAGAAACTAGACTTCAAGCTACACATTTTACGCCCAAGAATTGATAGAAATGAGTTTAGAATGAGTGAGTTATGGCTAGTTAAACCCAGCAAACTAAACTGGATTTTTGAAGAAGTTAGATAAATAGAAGGATTTGCTTTAAGCTAGAACTTGAGTTTCAAGATGAATTTGAAGCTCATTTTTGGTGTAAATATTACTTATACTATAAAGAATCTATGTCTACAATCTCATATCAATTGAGACTTTGATTAGGGAGTAATGGCAAATTTGTTCTCAGATATCTAGGGTTTTGACTTTTAAAAGTATCTGCCAAGGATTTGATGATATCTAACGATCGGGATGAATTCATAGCTCAAAATTTATGTGATGAGGATTAAAAGTATGAGTTATGTTTTCCCAAATTTTGAGCTTATTTGAACGGCTGGATCTTCAATTATGAATTTTCAAGTTTCGGATTGAGATTTGACTTCTAAAAGTATCTGCCAAGGATTTGGTGTTATCTAACGATCGGCAATGATTTCATGGCTCAAATTTTATGTGACAATAGTCAAAGGTATGAGATATGTTTTCCTAAATTTTGAGCTTATTTGAACGGCTGGATCTTCAATTATGAATTTTCAAGTTTCGGATTGAGATTTGACTTCTAAAAGTATCTGCCAAGGATTTGGTGTTATCTAACGATCGGCAATGATTTCATGGCTCAAAATTTATGTGACAATAGTCAAAGGTATGAGATATGTTTTCCTAAACTTTGAGCTTATTTGAACGGCTCGATCTTCAATTATGAATTTTCAAGTTTCGGATTGAGATTTGACTTCTAAAAGTATCTGCCAAGGTTTTGGTGATATCAAATGATCAACAATGAATTCCCAGCTCAAAATTTATGTGACAATGATCAAAGGTATGAGATATGTTTTCCCAAATTTTGAGCTTATTTGAACAGTTGGATCTTAAATTATGAATTTTCAAGTTTCTGGTTTGGTTTTACTTATATAATTACTTGCTAATATTTTAATGATATTTGGTGATTGGTAATGAATTCACGGTTGAGAATTTTTGTGAAGATGACTAAAGAAGTGAACTCTATGCTTCCAAAATTTGAACCTATATAAATGGCTGGATTTTGATTTATAAATTTCTAAGCTTCTAGTTTCTTGATTTATTATACGCATGGTTTTGTGACTATAAAAGAAATATTTAAAAAAAGTTTGTGCAAATTGGATCCAACTTGATTGTAAAGAGGGACCTTGCGTCTACGTGAAGCGGACTTTCGCCACGACAACGTGTCTAATTTGCAAGACATGTGTCAAACTTGCACAACATGTTTCTCACATGTGTGCCACGTACTTGGCTTGTTCCGTAAGCTACCAATATGTGTGATACATGGCTAGCTTGTTCCACAAGCTACCAATATGTGTGATACATGGCTAGCTTGTTCCACAAGCTACCAATATGTGCGCCATGTGGCTAGCTTGTTGACCAAGTTTTTAACCTATCAATCACCTATAGACATGTATAAAGGTGATTCCGCATCTATGAAGCTTCTAAGAAGCTTTTCTATGAGATATTATCAAATCAACTTATTTTACCTACTTCTATTGGTCTATATTAATTAGATAATTATTGAAGTAAATCTTATGTCTGTGATAATAGCTTGATTTTCTGAACCAAGACTTCCCATATCTTCAATTTGGAATAGATTTGCTCTAAGGTGGTATCCATAGTTTGAGAAGAATGAAGTTTTTTTTATTGAAGAATGTTTGGTGTTATTATATGCAAACTCGGCCAATAGTAGGAAGTCCATCCTATCATCTTGTTGATAATTTATATTGCAATGGAGATACTATTCTAAGATTTGATTCACCTGTTTTATTTGACTATTGATTTGAGAATGATAAGCTGATGAAAGGTTGATCTTGACCTTCAAGAATTGAAAGTCCTCTTCAAAAATTTGATACAAATTATGGTTGTCGGTCTAAAATGATGTCATTAAGAAGGCCATGTATTTGATAAATATTATCAATAAAAAACTTGGCTATTTCCTCTCCAGAAATAATCTTATTGTATAAGATGAAATATGCTATCTTGATAAGACGGTTTATTATCACAAAAATTGAATCTTTTCTATTAAAAATTGGGAGGTTTGTAATGAAGTCCATAGATAATGATTACTATATGTCCTTAAGAATTGGAGGTGGTTGGAAAAGTCTATATGGTTGGTATCTTAGAACCTTTACTTGTACACAAATTTTCCATGATTGGATGAATTTCTTTACGAATTTCTACATTTGAGGCCACCAATAATTTCTTGATATTAATTCTAAGGTCTTATTGAAGCCAAAATATCTAGCTACTAGAAGATCATGTCATGCTCAAAGAATCTAAAGTCTTGCAAGGCTTGGAAGAATATACAAAAGATCCTTCAAACATAACAATCCATCTTTGAACTTGAAATTATTATTTTCTTCCACTTGTGTATTTTTTAAATATAACTAAATACTATCTATAAATGAATCTATCTTCATTACTTTTTGAATTTCTGTCTTGAGAGTTGTATCTACATAAATAGATAGTATTAATGTATCTTCAATTATAAATTAGACGGCTTTAATATGACTAATTTTTATTGATCCAATATCATATTTCTTATTTTTGGTGCAAAATATGACCGTCGAGAAAAGACATCTAATTTTCCTTGGAGTTTTTTCAAACAATATGTAATTACAAAATCAAACAAAAATAATGATATACTCCACTGTACTTGATAGCAATTCAAAACCTGGGCATTCATAAAATATTCTAAGTTTTGTGATCAATATATATCATGATTTTGTATTGAGTCCCTTCCAACAAATGGCGCCACTCTTCAAAAGCATCAACAATTGCCAATAGTTCTTTGTCGTGGATCTGTAATTGATCTTTGCAGCTGAAAATTTTTGGAAGCAAAATACTATTAGATATAGTTGACTATCATCACTAGTTTGAGAGAATACAAATTTAAGTGTAAAATCTAAGGCATCTGTTTGTAGAATGAATGGTTTTGTTGGATCTATATAGATAAGTATAGGAGCTAAAGTGAAAGATTTTTTTAACTTCTTGAATGCTTCTTCAGCCTTGTTGTTTCAAATAAATTTTTCTTTGTCTATAAGTTATCTTAATAGGGCCACAATTTTGGAATAATCCTTGATAAAAATTCTATAAAAATTTATAAATTCCAAGAAATATTATACAACTTTAATTGATGACAGTTGTTTCTACTCTATTATAATTTGTATTTTCTTTGGATCCATAGAAATCTCATTTTTAGAAGCAATATATCCAAAAAACTTGAGTGATGGTTGATGGAAGGAGCACTTCTCTAGTTTGGTATACAATCCACTTTCTCATAATTTCTCTAAGATCATATGAACATGATGTTCATATTCTTGTTTGTTCTTAGATAAGATCAAGATATCGTCTAAGTAAATGACTACAAAGTCATCTAAATATTCTTGCAAGATATCATTCATCATATATTAAAAGATAGCAGGTACATTTGTAAATCCGAAAGGCATAATATTATATTTGAAATGTCCGTACCTTATACAAAACATTATCTTTCATTGATTTCCTTCTTTGATTGTGACTAAGTTGTAGGGATCTCTCAAATCAATCTTTGTAAAAATCTTTATCTATCCTAATTATTTCAATAATCTTGAGATTAATAATAATAGATAGTGGTTTTTTATAATTACTTTATTCAGACCTTGATAGTCTACATACATACATAAAGAACCATCTTTCTTCTTTACAAACAAGATAGAAGCTTCCACATGTGATTTCAAATGTCTAATATAATTCTTGGCTAAATTTTCATCAATATATTCTCGCAAGGCTAAATACTCTATTTGTAAAAGATTACAAATTGGACCAAATAGAGGTTGAGCTCTATCTTGTAATTCAATTGCACAATCATAAAGATAGTATTTTGATAACATATTTACTTCTTTTTTTTCAAATATATCTTCAAGATTACGATATTGACTAGGAATATTTTGTTTCACTTGCTCCGTTAGATCTTCTATCGGAATAGCATACAATGTAAATACAGCTCCTTTTTTTGTTGCCTATATAAATACTTTAGCTCCAAGAAATGAAATAATACCTCGTTTCTTCTTTTGATGTTTGAATCTTCAAAAAATCTTTTTACATATTCCAATTAATATCAAGATTATATAACTCAAACCAAGGGAGTCCAATGACAATAGGATTTATTGGACATCAAATGATGTTGAAGATAATGTATGATACTTAATCTTCTAGTACCACTTCTAATGGTTGGGTTTCTTCAATAACATCCCCTGAAGCAAGGTTTTGTCAATCAATGACTTCAACGAGTGCGAGATGGGTCTTCTTTACAAGTACTAAGTTGTACTTGGTTATAAAATCTTTATCTATAAAACATGCTAAGGCTCTAGTATCTAAAAGGACTTTAGTAAAAATCTCTTATCTTAAGGTTCTTATATATACAAGAAGTATAAAACATGATGTTGGATTTGGAAGAAGAAAGAGACTTTTTTTTGGTACTTTAAATTTGAGAGTATGCAACCATAAGGTTCCTATTGTCGTTGGATGTCTCCATTTTTTGACTTCTCCAATTCACATATTCTACCTTGTGCCTTAAATTCTCTAAACTTATTTGAACAATTTGTTGCCTTATGATTAGGTCTTCTATAATATAGATATAAATTTTCTAGCCAACGTCTAATCTTTTTTATTGGCATTAATAGCTTAAATTAAATTGCATCAATTTCCATGGATTCAAGATATGTTAATGGCTTTTTTCAATATTCTTGAAGATGTAGTACACGTATTTTGATAGGTATTGTTGAAAATTGATTGCTTCTCCTTTTGTAACTCAAATAAGCAATTATCACAAGTAATAGCTTGAGATATGAATCCTTCTAAGCTTTCAACTCTTAGCATTGTGATCAATAAATTCTTCACATTGTCTTTTAGACCATAATAAAATCAAGTCATAAAAGCCTTATCATTTTAATCAAGATCATAAATAAGTTGTTGAAATTCTGCAGCATAAATTGTAGCTAAATGTTGTCCTTATTGTAGATTGTGAATCTTCCTTTCTGCCACCCTCTCCCAATCACTATCTTCAAATGTAGCAGTAAATCTTTTTATTAAAGCCTCCAAATTATATAGAATTAGAAAATTATTTTTTAACAATGGAACAAACCATGATTGAGCACTTCTTCATAAAAAAGGCACTTACAAAAGCAAGTTGAATGAATCCATCTAGATAATAAGAAGGATATAGTCATAAGTAAAGTCATACTTATTACACAAATCCTCAAAAGTTGGATCTTGTTTCATCAAATTTATCATGCATACTAGCCTTTTGCTCTTTTATAACAATCCTTGGAGCTTCTAGAGAAATTATGTATATAGCTTGTCTACCGCCTGCTTCCCTTAATTGAATAATTTCTTATTATAAACTATGAATCTTTCGCTTAGCTTCTTTGGATACTTGTTCTATTTGTAATTTTTTTTTTTGGATTGTAAAAGAATACCATATTTTCTTCTATAATATCTAAAAGAACTCAAAGATCTGCAAGAGTCGCCACTCTATTTTCTATTTGTGAGGATGCACCTCTATTAATTTGATCTACTTCCATAATGACAAACAAAAAATCAATAAATTATCAATATAATATTTCTAAATAATATTAATTTAGAGGATAGTAATGTGCAACCTCTAAAATATAGTGATATATCCTAAAAAAGAGATAATCCGCTCTTTCCAAAGAAAGATCAAATTACAATAAGTAAGCATATCAATCTAAAAGGAAGTAATCTACACTCCTCTAGAACGCAATAGTATTTCCAAGAAGAGAGATAATCCATTCTCTATCAAGAAATCAAAGTTCTAATATGATTACTTAGATAGTCTTGCCAAACTCCCACAAATGCAAGATAGTGGATTAATAAAGAAACAAGAAAAATATTACAGAATCAAAATGATTTAAAAAACAAAGAATTGCATTGACAAGAATAAAGAATTAGATTGATATCACAAAATAAGGCAACACTTTGAATTGCTCCAAGACTTATGTTGGCAAGACTAAGGTGCATCTTATTCTTATCTCTTATTTATATTACAAGGTCTATGTCTTATTAAACCTTTTAAAAGTATCTTAGAAAATTCTAAAAGATTGAAGAAGATTTTAGAAGACTAAGGTAAATTCAAGAAAATTAAAGAAGATTCTAGAAGGCTATAGAAGATTTTAGAAGATTAAAGAAGATTTTAGAAGATTTTAAAAGATTATAGAAGATTCTAAAAGACTAAAGAAAGTATTAGAAGATTTTAGAAGATTCTAAAAATAAATAAAAGATTTTAGAAGACTACAGAAGATTCTAGAATGTGATGACTTAAAATATGTCAATGACAATTTTCACTCCATTCAAACTTTACATCTTTTTTTAAAAGTCTAAAAATAGACATAAAAATGGTAGTATAATTGTGTATCACTTTCCAATACTATTCAATGTGTCCCAAGGTTTTTTATATGTCTTTTATTATTGAAAGAGGTTTTAATTCCACAATCACCTTAATCTTTTCTAAGTCTGATTCTCTACCATTTTTTGATATTACGTATCTTAGTAGGACTCTCTTTTTAATTGCTAAGAATATTTTATTAAAATTTAAAGTAATCCTAATTTTTCTATATTCTTAAAGCTAAGACCTTGCATAGTCATGATGTATTGTTTTAAAAGATTAGGTGCTAAAATCATCAATAAACACTCTCATTAATTTATATAGCAAGTTTGAGAAGGCATGTGATATTGTTCTTTGAAATACCAAAGGAGCATTGCAAAGTCCAAAAGATATGACCACATAAATGAAGATGCCTCAAGATGTAGTAAAGGCTATTTTGTATTGATTCTCTAAGGCTATGGAAATTTGATTGTAATCTAAATACCTATCTATAAATATATATAATTTGTATCCAATCACGTCTTCTAAAATAATATTTATAAATGGAAGAGAGAAGTGATCCTTTTAGATGCACTTGTTAAGCTTCCTATAATCTATATATACTCAAAGTTTTCCATTCTTCTTTTTAATTAATACCATTAGACCTTTATTTTCAATCTATAATCTCTACGGGTTAAATAAATTTGACTTGGAAGAATTTTTCTAATTTGGCTTTGGCAATTAGTTGTAGATTGGAATTCATTCTTCATTCCTTTTGTCTCATAAGAACTGAATTAGGGAGAAGTAGAATATAATGTTGGACTACTTTGAGAGGTATGTCCTTGAGGTCTTTATAAGACCAAGCAAATAAATCCCTATATTCTATAATTAATGACTTATAATTTAACAACTCATATTTTGTCAATTGAACTCCGACTTTGATTAATTTTGAATCTTCATTCTTCAAAGATACATCTATCAATTTGTAATCAAGATTATATACATGAAATTCCTCTATAGATCTTTTATATCAATCATTTGATATTTGTAGATAGTTAGCCACATCATTTTCAGCTGTAAGACCACTAAAAATCTATTTAAATTATAAAAGTGGAGTAAGGTTGTTTTTTTTTATTAAGTCATCTAACTCATGAACTTGAGTGCCATCAAAGTTCATTCCAAAGGTATCTTTATAATTAATATCATCTACAAGGATTGCTAAATCCACTTCTTTTTCATAGTTTTGTCAAATGGCAAAACTGTATATGAAGTTAATACTTATAACCTCATCTGCACTTGAAATAAGATGATCTTTCAACCACTAAGTGAATTTTCTATCATATTTTTAATCATATAGTCTAGAGTCTATACATCCTAATAGAGTTGATTAGATCATAATTGAATGAATTTCCTTCTTTGCTACCAAATTAACAAATTTAATCTTCTTTTTTAACTCTTTTTATGGTTGTGGATTAAAATCTCATCTTTTGAAGAATGAAATGAGATTTTGAATGAAAACAATCCTTGGAATTGAATAAAGATTTTAGTCAGATTTTATTATGGCCTATAGATGATATAGGGCTTTTTATCTTCTTAATCAATTTTTGCATTAGCTGCTTTTAATCAAAGTCTATGTAAAAATAATGGATATGAATTTTTGCTAAAATATATATGAATCACATGAAAAATAAAGAAATATTTTTCATCTTTTGTCATCATCTTACAATTACTAATTTATCTCAAAAGTGTGTCTTTGCTTTGATTAGCCATATTAATGACAAATGGAGAGGGTCTAGTGATACTAAGTCCTAATTTTTTAATAGTTTTTATTGGCATAATATTTAAATCACTACTTCCATCTATGATAGTATAAGATATGATTTTTTCCACTATAAACACCTTCAATTCAATTACCTTCACCTCTTATGCCACTTGAATTGCTCTAACACGACCTAGGATTTTTGTTTTAGATCTTTGTTGTCTTTTGGTGGAGAGGATTGTTTTAAAGTTCCTTCTTATTAATAGAAAAACTTCCAATAATTGAGCAATTATAATATCTGTCTTAATTTTCTTTAAATCCTCCTATAAATCATATGACTTGACCTGATTCTTGCTTTGAAGTCAAATTTAAGAGTTAAATTCAAGGTCAAAAACTTTAGGTCCTTCATACTCTTCCTTAAAAGAAAATTCCTTTATTTGAATATTTTCTTTCAAAGTTCCTAGTAATCTGCTTAGTCTAGATTCAAGGACTTGAGATAATTTCTTAAAATCTCTAACACTTTCCATTGCCTCCCTTGTCGATTTATTTAAATCTAAAAAGCAAAAAAAAAATTCTAAATTATTTTTACTATCAATTGAAGTAGAAGAAGAAGGGCTAGTATACCTAGACCTTGTTATAATTGCCAAAGCTAGCATCATAGGTGGTGTCTGTATCTTGAATTGGAACAATTTATATATAATCAATTTTGACTCAAGAAGTATAGGCTAGATTATTACACAGGAGATAGAAGCTTATTCTTTAATCATTCCACCATTGGTCTGATTTACAAATCTTATATCTTAAAAGTCTTGACCATTATATTATTGGCCATGTTGAGAGTGACCTGATTCTTGCTTTGAAGTCAAATTTAGAAAGATTAATTCTTACTTATTATTTAAACTTGAGGGAAGATGTTGGTTTTGATGGTTATTATTATAGTCATAGAATAGATTTGAAGATTTTAAAGTATTGTTAAAACTTTGATTTCTTACATCCTTCAAATGATCTTGAACTTATTGATGATAATTTCCTTAGAAAAAATTCAAAAGAACTACCTTCTTAGGTTGTCTACATATATTTAAAAAGTGGTTTCTTCCACAATTTCTACAAATAATTCTATTTTCTATCCAATAACTATCAAGTAGGTGTCTTTTGCTACAAATATAATGTATTTCTTGCCTTTATCTTGGTTGGTTTTTAAAATCTTAATTATAATAATTATAGCTTTATAAGTGAGAATTAGACCTTATATTGATTTAGCTTCTATGAGGGAGAATGTAAGATTGTTACCATTCAAGATTTTATTGATAACCTTGCAAAGTAGAGCAAAATTGACTAATGTATTCCAATTGGCTATATTGAGTGCACCATATCCTAAATTATGCCTGTAAGTACCTCAAAATTCTAGATCTACTTTGTATGTGATCTTGTCTCTTGATTCTTCACCACTATAATATCTTCTACTACAAAGTCTTCAAATCTCATAAACCCTCAATTACTGGCTTTTAAAGAAATATAATTCTACTATTATGCTTTTAATATTTATAATATATTTTAGCCACCACCTTGTCTTCAATACTCAATAGATTGTGGTCCTAATACCTTGATGCTTAATTTATTCCACCATTAAATGCTTATCTTTGATATTGCCAATAAGAACCTAAAAATAAAAATAAATAAATAGTGTTGGCTGTATTGGAAAAGATGGTTAAACAATAAGTTGAAATATAACTATAAAGATTGATGTAGCAATCCCTTCTGTGGCTTTAGTTGTTTCTATTACAACTTTTACTTGTCTACCTATTAGTCCAATATGGTCTTTATTTATAATTTTTTTTTATATACTTGTGGTTAGATCATCCAAATTTAGCCGTTCTATAGTTCCAGATGATTTTTGTATCTTACCAATAATGACCACTACCACAATAGTTTATAAATAAAGGTGTAATTAATTTTATTAGCTACTTCAGTCTAAGAGTATTATATTAATCACTCTTAATATAAGATGTAAAGAATGGACATCTATTTCTCCCTATAGATCACTATAAGTAAAATAATTGGCCCTTTATTCATCACCAAAACTTCTAAAAAAAAATGATGGTAAATCACATAAAAAATTAAATACTTATATGATCTAAAATGTAATATAAGACTAATATAGAATACGGCATAAGACTTGGATAAAAATCACCCCATGAATTGTTGTGCAATGTCATATGTGGATTATTGTCTAGAATGGTAAAAATTACTTTAAATTCATAGAATTATTATTATCCATGGACAAATTATATTGGATTATTGCTTTTAGTACTAATTTATTATTTATAATTGTAATCTTTTACCACCAAGCATAAATATCTAACAACCTTATAAGTCTTCTTCTAGGAATTGATCTTATAAAAATTAGCCCTCAATAGCCTTGGTGCTTTTATGAGGATCTTAATACTACCAAGCTTGCATCTAGCATACTATCATGTGGCATGATTTTTAATCTAAGAATATACTAGGTATCTAGTTGTAGAGAATTTATTTATAATTTATTGGCAAGATTTTAATAAGTGATTTGTCATTAATAAAAAGAACAAATAGATACAATAATATTATAAAAATAAATATATTATACTATTAAAATTTTCTTATATTTAAGTAAATTTATACATAAAGTTTTTCTTTGGCATGTAGAAAATCTTTAATATCCCTTTTTATATAAAATCATAACTAATCAATTATTAATAAGTTAGATTTTTAATAACTTCTAAGAAAATTCATAATCTCTTTTCAAAATCTCATCTTTATATCAAAATTTTATTATAGTACTATACATCCATTTTTTAACCTCTATAAAATATTGAATTCTAAAAAATTCTTTTAGTTTTTAAAAAATGCTCAAATTATAATAAAATCCTTCAATACCTTGTTCATCCACAAAATATTGATTTCTTCTTGAACTTTAGAATCCAATAACTCTTGATCCAATCCTTCAATTTTTATAGAGATTTACATAACTTGGGAAGCTGTCCAATTCAAAGATTTAGAAGACTCATTTAAAGCTTTAATATTGATGCGTATGCATGTAAATACCACAGCTAGTTTGCTTTGTTGCATGCTAAATTATAATATGGTACTTAGCATATGGAAGTGGAATCTCAAATTAGAGTATTACACAACTTAAGTTCCAACATAATTTGAGGTCTATTACCAAAAAGTACTATTGTATTGTGATTTGGCTACTATATGAAAATATTGTATATATATATATATATATATATATATATATATTTAATATATAATTTATTACACAACTAAGTGAGAATTATATCAATAGATTTTCATTGATTACAAAATATGATTAAATTATTATTTTAAAAGGAATTTCTTTAAAAAAACTATTATTAAGTCTTATAAATCTCTTTTTTTTAATAATTTTTGAGAATGATTTTATATTAATAATAACTTTTCTATATTTTAAGCCACATTTGTTAAATATTGGTGATCTTTGAAATCTTATTTTATTTCTATTATTTGATATTTAAAATACATACTATGTAAATCTTATTAGAAAAAAGATTAAAAAGAGATTTTTAGTATAAAAAAGAATAGTTAGGCTATCTTTGTGGATAAATAGAGATGGATAATAGATATCAAAGTATGTCCATTGCCCATTATAATCTAGAAAGATGGTGCTTTACTTAGTCTTGTTTTACATATCTATAACATATAACTAAAAAAATTGTTTATAAAAAACTTTTGCTTTTTTTTTTCAAGTTGATATAAATATAAGTTCTATCATTATTCTACTTTTAAAATACAAACTCAATATAATTTCAAAGCATCTAAGCTACAGAGCCTCTCTGAATACAACTTTGCCTATGCTTATACATCAAATTCATAAATAAATCACAACTAGAGTATAAGTTACAAATAAAGAGTCAAGGTCATCAATAGCTTTGACTTCCTTCACCTCCTCAACCACAACTATCTCAAGTACCTTGCATATAATAACCTCCTCTAATAAGGTCTTTGACTTTGCAACCTCTAGTTAATTTTCTTGTAGCTTCTAAATAAAAATGTCTAAAGCCACCAATTCAATAAACTGCTGCTTGACTCTTCTCTTCTTTAATAATTTTATATCATTTGTCAATTGCATCCATGCATAGTTTAGAGAGTATACAAATAGCCACAATAATGCTCTCATCGTACTTTTTGACTATAAGTTATCTGCAACAAGTCATCACATTAGATCATCAGACTATCAAAAACTTCAACGAGGCTTATAAAATAAATCAGTTCAAGTGGCAATGTAAATTCAATTATATCACTTGCAATCAATAGTTTTATAAGTAGCTATTGTAAACAAAAAAACCACACACCAAAACATAAATCTACATCCCTACATTCCTTGTTATTCCAAAATTATAAATACTACAAGTTTAAACTATGGTAAATTGATGTTATAGCTAGAAACAAATTGCTTCTTTCTAAATTAGGAACTTATATATAGAATAGGGATTTAATAAATAAGTCTACTACAACTATGAAATAGTACACTTGCACCTAATCATATTAAGAATCATTGAATGGAAAGAGTGTTTAAAGAGCAACACTAAAGAAATGCAATAATAATTGTCAAATCTAGTGTAGAAACTCAGAGGTCTTTTAAGCATCAAATATGCATCTTAGGCCTACTTCTCAAGGTTATTGCAACATCAGCGTCCACCTCTCTCTAATGGTTGGCTATTCTACATTGAAATACAAGAGCAAAGATTCATGGTCCTTTGTCTAGATATAAGTTGCATGCCACCACAACAACCCAGCATTATGGTATAAGTCATCTATTGCAGCAACCTAGCAAATCCTTATACAACAACCTAGCAAACTAAGTATTCCTATTACCTCATTTTTACTCATACATGAAATAGGATTTTTTTTTTTAAATGATAATTTGTAGAGAAGATCCTTGAAAGAGTACAAAAACTCCACAACAAGTACAATACATCAAGCCATGTATAAACACTAGGAAAGTGTATTAATCTATAAAGAGAGAGGCAAAGACTCCAATTTCTCTTCCAAAGGCTCAATTTGAAAATATAAGCTTTTTAGGATTTTGGAGTACTTAAACACTATGAGACTTGAATGGAAAATCAAGCACCTCTAAAATCTCCTTCCAAGACCCCTTATAAGACTTAAGACCTAAGTCTCACACTTATGGTGGTACTACACCTTACTACACATCCTAGCATAGATTATTATATTCTTAACATAATATATGTATATACCATTAAGAAATAAGAAAGAATGTAAGAAAAACATACAATTATAAGATTAAATTTTTTAATTAAAACTAGAACAAAAAAAATATGTTAATAAGATTGAGGATATTATTAGTCTTACTTCCATGTGTACTAGCTATCAAGAAGGTCTTGTAGAATTTTCTTAAGGATCACAAGACTTATTTATCAAGTATCCAAATTGTAGAATGCTTACATAGTAGCTTCTAAAAAATAGGAAGTTACTATATAAAATTCTTATGGCCAAATAGCACATCTACAAGCATTTACAAATCTAATTTGCATCTAAAAAGGTTTTTTAATGTTTCTTGAAGACTATGTTATTCACTTAACATGTTCCAATTTACATCTATTTTTTTAAATAATATAAGAATATGTTACATATTAACATCTATAATAACTTCAAATTAAAATTTTAAAAATATTTATTAGAAAATTTCAAAAATAACCTATTATTTTTAAAATATAAGACTATTACTAATAATTTTTATTTATAAAAATATTTAATTTGTACTTATCATAAATATTTAAATGATAATATAATCAAATATATTAGATATAAAGAATTTTAATATAGATTTTAAAATGTTAATGTTAATTAAAAAATGTTAATAAATCAATCAAGCTTAATTAATATAAGAAAAAAAATTAGCTAATATATATCATCTAAATAATCAATTTTGATAAAAATATGGTATAAACCATTTTTGGATTGTATTTAATAAATTTCTCTTTGATTATTTAAAAATACTCTTAATATACTTTTTTTTACTAATAGAAAAATAATAATAATAATAATAATAGAAATAAAAAGAATATTTTACGATTGCAATTATTTTTCATTTACAATTACATCAGCCAATAACGGTCTGTTTGATTTATATATTCCCTGCTCTTCAAACGCCTCTGAAAGAGAACTTTTCACTCTGCGCTCTTCTAATGAGTAAAGATTACTACCGATGAAATACTTTCATCAAAGCTAACACTTGAAGACCACTACATCTGCCCATTCAAAAGCCTGAAAGCCTGGTTTCACACACACACATATATACATATATACATATATACAAAAAGTACATATATGACTATCATATTATATTATTCTGTGAGCTATAGATTGACAAATAGAAACAAGCTGTGAACTGCAAGATTTGGGTTCCACCTCAGCTGAGACAACAGCGGAGACGAGGAGATTGCGGAGGATATGGCGATCAGTCCAGAAGGTTGGAGGCGAGGACTGTGAGCCCATGTTGAGCAACGGCGTCCATCAAAGCCTTTCTCACATGCTCGGCTTTCTTGGTGCTGCAGTCTCTCGTCTGCCACCAAGGCCAAGCCATCGGGTGTCAGGTCCATGCACACAAAGAAACCCAACGGAGAAGGACTGCAAAGTTGTGAAAATCACATGTGTTTACCTCGACGATGAATGTGTCGAGCATGTTGTCCTGGAAAGCGATGTGGTGAGCAGTCAAAATGTCCACGTCCAGCGATTCCAAGGCTCGCGTTAGCTGCACCAGGATTCCTAGTCCTTTCTGGCAGGTGGTCTTCAGCTGATAGGTTTGCTCTTCCAGTTTGGCTACCTCCATCTGCAGTAAACCGAGACGGATCTCAATGGTGTGGGAAGACTTGAGAAGACCAGCGTGGACGATGATTAGCCATGCACGGTGACGCTTGAGCTGGGAAATAGGGAGGAAGAAGAGGAAGGGAGTTTCGAAACGTATTGACTTACGTTTAGAATTTGATTTTCCACAGTTGGAGAGTGGCCTGGACTTGGGTCTTGAGGATCGGCTGACGAACTCGAGGCTGCGGTGACGGTGTTGTTCAACTCAATGACTGGCTTAACTTCCTCTACAACTTGTTGAAGTGAGGTTCCTCTGCCTGCAGCATGCTCTTTGAACTCCGAAGATCCAGACCCACCAGAGCCACCAGAGTCTTCTTCTGCCACACAATTGTCAGAACTCACTTTCTCTTCCATTTCTGCAATCTCCTTCTCAATAGTTTGGATTTGTTGTTGGAGCTCCTGAACGTAAACAATCGAATCACCGATAATGGACGCCTTGTCCATCTGCAAAGTCCATAAATCAATCTCAAAGTTTAGCAGATGCATCACTCAGTAGTACTAATATTACTGTTAGCAACAACTCTAGGCTCAGATACATTTCAGATTTGGTAAATGAGTTGAATCTAATTTGTATCCAATTGTTGGAGGTCAGGGTCGGTTACGTCTCTAACACCGATAAAATCCAAGACCTCAAAAATCCAATACTTAGTTTTAAGATACTGTTCTTGTTATTTTAAGATACTGTAGATGAGATGATACAGTAGTAGTAGTAGTAGTAGTAGCCTTGTGCCGTCTACAATATTAGATGAATATTTACGGCAGGAGTGTAATTAAGGGGCACAGTTGATGATATTCTCACTACATTTTCTTACCAAGTCACCATTGATAAAACTATGACGCGATTAAATCCTGAGTTTTAGAGTCTGCAGAACCGAGGAATTTCCGTAGGATGACTATATTGTATTACCTTGCTTATCTTGGGAACCAGTGAGCGAAGAGTATATAGTCCATCATTGAGTTTCTTCCTCCGCTTACGCTCAGAGACAAGATTCTTCGATGCCAGTACCACTGATTTCTTGTGATGCTTTCCTCGTCCCTGCGCAGCCTCAGGCTCCACAAAGTCCTCGCTAGATATAGACCCTGTCCGTCTGAGCAGCCCCATTTCAGAACGTGTCGTAGTCTTTACTTCTGAATGCGATGCTGAAGCGTTAGAGGGGTCACTCGAACTCTGTAATAGCCGCTGCTTGACGCCAGAATTATATATCCATTGAGCTAGACTACTAGATGCAGAATCTGGCTCTTGTGAGAACTTGCGAGCTTCTGCGAATCGTGGAAAGTATTGTGGTTCCTGGATGACTGTCTTGGTGGCATTAGCATCGAGATACTTTCTAGCCGTAGGGAAATCCAGTGATTGGTTCGGAGTCAATTCAGAAGGATCCGGTAAGTGTCGGCAGTTTTGCAACCAAGCTTGGAACTCCAAATCCTGACTCTCTGTGGTTGGTACTAACCCAGTCTCGTTCAAAAGAGAGTCTATTTGATCCAGACTCTCTTTGGTCGCGTTCCAGTTACAATTTCGCTTGGTCTCGTCCATGTCAGAGTTGAACTGGTGCAATTTCTTAGATTTGTGTCACTTGAGCATTGCTCTCAGTTTTGCATTATTTGGTTTTGATTTTTTGTAGTTAATTTCCCAAATAGATCAGATTGAGTAACAAAAATGAAGCGTTGCAAGGAAACACTATGGAATAAAACTTCAGATTGCGTTGTTATCTAATCAGTAGATGTTGAGTATAGCTTTTTACCAGCTTCAGCCAACTGGCTAGAACGATAGTAGACGTCAGAGTTCGTGGCCAGCACTAGAAGAGAATCCGTTCTTCCCATCCTTGTACACATATTAGTCAGATCCAATGCTTCAGGCACGGGTGCTTCTCTCGCTGCACAAGAGTTCACTAAAAATTAACATCACAAACAGCCTTGTCTAACGTGCAGAAGAGAGCAAGTACCCCTATGCGAAATTATCTTTAAGTACAAACTTATTCTAATTCAATTTCTCTCTGAGTTAAAGTAATTTATGTTTTTTTAAAGAATGTTCCTTGTACACTACTATTCTCCGAACAGATCAAACCTCCTCGGTAACTGCAATGATCACCATTTACGAAAGTCAAGTCCACGGAACTACTCACAATCACCCATTATTTGTATGCTATTTTAACTCTCTTGATCGTTCCAGAGGACCAACGAACACGTCCTACAGTATGGAATTACGGTCAAATGAACTAAACTACAGTGTCATAACGTCAAAACGTTTCAAGTGTCATTTCAATAGCCGAATTGGGGGCTGTATAAAACAAGTAATCAGTTACATCATAGAAGAGATGCAAAAGAAGATTCCAGTGTTTTAACAACACATCTACGCATATCATTCAAATTTGACGATAGTGAACGTTCTTATTCTGAAACACAGGTTTGTCCCAAGTCTTTTATGAAGAACTGGTCGCTGAAGGATCTGTGCTTGTGGATGAACCGTAGGTCTCCATGAAATTTGTCCAAACTGGCCCCATCCTGTACAACAGTTGGAAGACCCCTACATTCTCGCACTACATCTGGGTCCGTTCAGTCCTCTATAGTCGATTATAAGCTACAAACTAACAGTGCCTAAAGTTCAATTGATCCAAAAACAACACGGGTCCAAATCTTCCTAACCCGGACCTTCATTCTCTCTGCCTGGACCTTGCAGTACCTGGTCTGCGATTCCTAGTCTACTTCCACTGCGCACCATAAGATAAGATGGCAACTTTAAATTCATTACATTGTAATTCATGGTCTTCGTGATCATTTCGTTAATACTCTTGCTTTTCTCAGTGGACCGCAAACACATAGCCTATTCTGTAGTTAATGATTACCAGCCAAGTGAAATTAATTGTACTTAAGGGTAACCAGATACAATATTATATTATTATGCAGGTCATCATTTCCACCATCGCTGCTTCGGAATATCAAGACGCCATTGCTTTTACAAATTATATTGATAAAAAGACACGGAAAACAGATCATAATACAACATACAAGGACATGTCAAAGTGGTAGAAGGATGGAGTTGAGCTCTAAATACTGGGATGAGGCCTACAGAAGCGAAGTACTGACTATTATTGGATTTGAAGAATCTGATATCAGTTCTGAAGCTCGTACTTGACAAGATATTAAAAACGTTTAGGCCCCTTCGGGTTGGGTCTAACAAACGTTGAACTCCTAAGCGACAGCCTAAACTGTAATGCACTTTCTAAGATGATTAATATAACCGGTCGTCTAAGTGTGTTGCAAACTGTAAGAAGTCCCATTTAACTCTTGTACCATGTGAATTCTGTGCTTCCAGAAAATCCGTCGTGCAGGGCGATGTAATCGCACAATGATCTACTCTCATAGGAGTACCCCGACGATCTCTTTATTCTTACATCGTTACAACTCTTGGAAACCTCTTAACACTGTTATTGTGGTAACTATGTACGTCTGAACCAGAGAAACTCATGAATGACGTTTATACACGTCCTGTTTATCTTTAAATTTGGAGGAAACTTCTTTTCGACAGGACTTGGGTTTAATTGGACCGTTGCCAATGGCTGCACTCATCGTAACTTAATTTCAATTAGAGATCGTTTAATCTGCAGTTCAATCTACAGAAGGAGGGATGAGGTCCTGGATCCGCAGGGAAGATCACATAGCTGCAAATATTACACGATGCATACGATCCGGCTATTTCTTCTACTCCAGCTATTTAATCCAGTGATTACATTCCAATCACGAAGATGCTACTGGTTGGAAACTTTCTCAATAACTATGTTTGGCAAACCAAATAAAATACCTTAAACCTTACGTTGAGTGGAGGCAGTCCTAAGAGACGTCTGCTTTTCAAGCAAATTGAAAATGCCTGAGCCCATTCCGGTGCAGGACTGTTCAATCTTCCAGGTTCTGCTTCCGAGTATTTTTAGTCGACTCTGAAATCACTGAGCGCTGCAGTTGCTCAGAAAGCAACTTTTACACAAGGAATACTTAGAGACCATACCACTGTGACCTACCAAGCGAATGCTCATCTAATCGAATAGATTGGAAAACGTACTAATTCAATCCGGAACACTTGGCAATACAAAAAGAAAACCATACGACATACAGCTGACTGAACTGACACCACGGGCTGTTAAGACTTGATGAACTTCTCAACCCTAAATTGGCTGTACCGTATCAACAAGCTCCATGTGAGATAGAAACCTCCAATTAAAGATGATTTACAGTTGCAGCGTGTTAGGTGCCTACTCAATAAAACACAAAAGCATCACTGTTGTGCAAATCAAATAGAGGGACATTTAGAGAAATCACGACGTCTCTAAATTTACTAAGTCTCATGTAAGCTAACTGTGCTAAGAACACATTCGGGAGAACATGTTTTTCTGCTTGACAAAACTGGATGTTGTGTGTAAGGTCGGAGTAGGGTTAGTGGAGGAAGACCGGTCTGAAAGATTCCGATCGCCTACTTCTCTACACGAAACGTAGTTCAGTTAAGAAACAAGAAGATTTTTCGCAAACATCAGGATACAAAAACCAAAAACAGCACACTGGAGCTGAAGCAAGCAATCGCTTCTGACTCTCACGAAGATCACACCTACAGTACGGTCATTAAGCCTGTTGGATCTCAAACGGTCATTTGGGAATCCCAAGTAGAGACGAAAGGGTGGGAGGTTTTTTCAACAAGACTTACCTGGCTAGAGAAGAATGCTCGAAGGGAGTTTAAGAGATGCAGCAACTCAAAGGGCTCTTGACACCGGATCAGTTTCAACAATAAATACCGAGACTCTTCTCAACAAGCTACATCTGTTCAGAAACTCCTCATGCTGTGGGCTTCAAGCTCAAGCAAATTGACATGGAAACTTGCAGGCGAACCCCTAGAATCTTGGAATAGCTCCAAACACCTCCACTTGAGCGCTGCGACAGTGGATGCACTGTAGACTAGTCGCTCGCACAACTCAAAGCAAGGAGGGAGCGAGCGGAAAAGGGTGTGCACCATATTAGCATACCCCCATTCTGACCAGCACCCTTGTCGACTGTCACCAATTTTCCCTGCAATTCGATAAGCCTTTCATAGTGGCAACATTTAGCACTTTAAAGGTTTTTCTTCACTAAGCTTTCCATCTGCGGCTCTGGAAGATGCCATTGCTCACTCACACTAATATATTACCAGAACACCGATCTTGCAGGTTTCGCAAACGCATCCGTGGCCACCCCATTGCTCCGAGTCGACCACTGTCGACCACATGCGCCGAAACGCTTGAGCGACCTGATGGAACCTCGACGTGGAGGAACCTGGACAGGCTCAGGTCGGCGAGCCGAATACGAGTCAAAATCCGGGCTGCCAACCTTGCAGCACACCAGCGCAGATGTCGACGATCAAAACAACACGAAACGCCGCAGCTTTGCAGAACCGCTGGGGAGGCGTCACCTATACCACACATGCAACCTACGAACAGTGCAGATTAGCTCCGCCGATTCCTCCCGCGAGGCTCACGATAAGCGGAGCCTACAAGTCCGCTAAATTTTGATTCGTCTACGGTCCCCAGAATAGACCTGTCGCACTGCGTGGGTGTCAATACCACGACCCACTTTCCATCGTCCTCTAGATTGCATGCCTAGTTCTCGCTGTTCTTCCCTTTAGAGTTTTGTCCCTTTCCTGCTTCCACCTGCTGTTCCAACATGGCACTCCCCCTCCAACATCGATACCACTGCATCCCCATCATGGGTGCTTCCTGAGACTCAACCTTTGCTAGTTTTTGCTCTTCTAAGGTTGATTGCTTTTCTTTATATTTTTCTCTCTTCAAAACTAGTTGTTATCTTTGAGCTATTGTCAACTATTCAAGGTTAGGGGTTTTGCAGCTCTGTTTTCAAGTATCAATCCCTATATACTAACGTCCCATCTTCTACTAATTAAAAATATATGTATAGTAAACTATACAAAAATTTATTATATACGTATTAAATGCATTAGGCCTTTTAAAACTAAATTATTTGAAATTTAAAAAATTAATAATGATTTTGCATATTTATAAGTTTATCCATTATCATTCTTTTTTGTTAATTTGGCTCTTCAATTTTTTTTGGTTAAGTATGCATAATACTTTTATTTTTTTATTTTTTGTGTATAAAAAGGGAATTGTCAAATCGACCCACCCTTTTGCAAAAAATATTAAAACCTGATTTTTCCATCATGAGCATGAAAAGAATCAAGATGTGAACTCCTACCTCACCATGTATATCACACACAATTTCTCCTCATGCGTGTTTTAAAAAAGACAGTGGAAAGAGGAAACAGAAGAGGGACGTAAGAAACACATGCAAAAGGATGGGTCGATTTAACAATTCCCTAAAAAAAAAAGTAAAACACAATTTTTTTTTCTTATTCATATTTAAATAATAAATATATTTATTCAATTTAAGATATTTAATATATTTTTATAAATTAATAATAAGAATAGCCTTAAAAACTAGTCTAAAAATATATTATATTATATTAAGCTCATAACACTTGGTATTATATTTTCAAAATAATCAAATATATTTTAAAATTAGTCTTCTAGAATTTCGATTGAAATTAAAAATAAAAGGTAAAATATTTTTTATTTGCATATTCTTTAAAAAAAACAATATTTGATAATTAGTTGGGATTCAATTATAATTTAAGTGCATATTTTTAAAATTATAATTTTTTTAAAAAAAGAACATTAATATTTGTAGATTTTCTTGTCTTTTCTTTTCTTTTGATACCCTTGCCAATTTGGATTTATTATTATTTGCATCACATAATTAAAGTTTGAATTTGTTGACAATTCAACTAGTAAAATAAACAAAAGACAACTACAACAAACCTTACTGCAACTTGTACACTGACCAACATCAGATAACATTAAAACTTCAAAATTCGCACGATATTCATTAGTATGTTGGTTGCATTGTTACCATATCAATCTTTTGTAGACACACCTCACCATCCACAACAACACTTCAAATTTACCAGTATCAAACCTCAACATGTTGATATTGTAAAATAATGTACCCAGCTATTGATCAACTGTGTAACACACTTTCTCGGATGCCATCGCTCTTTACGGTGGATTTCATGTGGTTCCAGAGCCTCGCAGTTTCGTAGTCTCGCAGTGGTTAATGGACATGCAATTTCGAGATGAAAGATGAGGAGCTGGAAGAGGGTTAAACAGAAGAGGAGTTACGAACGCAACAAAGTCAGAAACTGATGTGATGGGATGCGATGCGAGAGAGCAGATGATTGCGGAGGGAGGGAGAGCTCATGTGGGGCCACGTCCAACCGAAATGCTTTTCTCGTCCAGCCCACTTGCTGTGCCGTGAGAGCAGATAAAGCATGCAGCCATCCAGCTTCAAGTTAACGTCACCACTATTACGGGACTGTCGCTTATAACAGTCGCCACCAGCTTCTTCGTCCCGGTTCCTATTTCGGAGCTCAGTGCAGTAGGTGCGTGCTCCAGGCCTTGCAGTGCCCATTTGCAGAATCGGAAAGTACTTCGATGGTTCCAATGCTGTGCCTGTCGCGGTGGTCCTTTGGAGCTTTCCACAACATTCGATTTCAAAGTTGAAAAGAAGGGTTGCTAGTTTGTTTGGTCTGCTTGTCTCTTGCACGCAAATGTAGGTCCAACATGGCTATCGTGATATTTGCTTTTTTCATTACTGTGTACAATGCCCTCTTTCTTCGATTGGCTTGTGTTTCCGTGGAGGTCGGGGATCGGATTGCTGATCGGGAGCCCTAACCTTGCACCAAGTCCGGGTTACCCTTGCCCGACGTCTAGGATGATAACCATCCTTGAGTAAATTGGCTTAAAGGCCACATTACTCATAATATAAATAAAAGAAAATGAAGACTGAAAAACGCATGCCCATTAGAGGTTCCAGGGTGACTAGATGGCCCTAATCCGACTATTGAGAATCCATTGTTGGTACTTTCCCAGCGATCTGGTTGTAAATACGTAGCCAGGACAAGTGGAGACTAGTACAAATCGAGAATGACAGGCCAGTAAACTAAACGCAGCGAATGGCACGAGGGACGTTTGTGGATCCTCGTGCGGTGACCTAATAGATACAGTACTAAAATGTTGCTCATTTCATGAATCTCTGTCGTAAAATAGACTAGATCATCGACGGCAAGTTGTTTTATGTATTTCCCAGGTACTGGGGCTGCACACAAAACAGCTTCTGGACTCAAGCCTCGATCACTGTACCCAACCGAATCAAGTTTAACGCCATTGCTAGGCTCTGTAACTCAACAGAAGTTTTGGGGGATGTAATGAGGGGAAGTTGATTCCTGAAACTTCACATATGTTTGTTTGGAGAGACCGTATAGTGGTTCAGTGTTCCTAGAGGACGCACGGTGACTGCTAGGGCAGAAAGAAATCTCTCATCTTTAGAGTTTCAAGTTGTGCAAGTTTTCTGTTGTACCATCCAAGTTACACAGAGCCACGTCTTCGACATGATAACAGAAGCCTGCACCGGTACAGCACACAAGAGGAAGTATGATGCATTGAGCTTGTCCTGGCAAACGGGCTAACTTGGGCTGCTATTGTGGGTGCCGACTAATTTCTAGCAGTGTTCAAGGAACAATGACTTTGCTGCCAGAGACGCACAACCCGTTTGGTTACTGTGCTGTAGGTATGTCGTCTCAACCTATGTGATTCACCCTAGTTTGGTGTGCACTGAGAGCGGAATATCTTTCAGTTTCGGAATGATGTTTCAGAGCGTTAAAGAAAAATCCGAGGGCATATCTGTCCGCAGACTTGGTAAGCGCTGCTCCACATTGTTGCTTTAGAGTCGCTGAATTGAAATTAAAAGATAATGAAAGAATCGAAGTGAGGTTAACTGATGCTGAAACGAAATGGCCCTCCGTTATGAAAAGAAGATTGAATCCAGCTTGAGCTTCAAGCGTATTGTTAAATGTGTATGTGCTAACGAGACGTCACACGCTAAAATTGTTAGTGGTTTGTCTGGACATGTATCAAGCTTGTTCTGCGGGGAGGATCTCCAGAAATTTCTTCTTGGAGCATATCCTATTTTTCTTGCAGAATATCCTGTTGTGGAGAACATTTCCCTTACCCCCAAACTCTAGAGCACCGGCTATTAAGTTAAACATGGAGCTCTAAGCCAGTTAATGAATTTAAAGTTGTGAAGTTTGTGCCCTGTGTTCCCATTTTTCCTCCTTCATGCTAATACTTACTGAGGTTGCTCCTAGGCCGAAGTTCTCAGGAGCTTTGAAGGTAGTGCTGCACTCTTGTGTTATGCTACCCGCTCTCGCAACATACCACAGGCTGGGGCGACTTGGCACGCTGGACAGCACACAGACAGCACATATGCCAATATTATCCAGTAAAGGACCTACATCAAATCAGGGCTACATACACAAGAGGCTACTTCGATCCCTGGAAAGCAGCAGATACAGATAGGTGAGTCTCAAATGGCTAAATCATCTCTTTTGCTCGTTCAAAGCATCTACTTACACGTCCAGGACATTCTAAAAAAGTCATGATACTAGCAGAGAGCTGTAACCGACAAATAGCAGTGTCTAATACTATACCATTACAACAGAAGAGAACACCTCTCGAGTGTCGTAAGGAAAACCTCATCTCATTCATCCAGAGTTCCCTTCTTTCGCAGTCTAACGTGCCTTTTATTGAAGTCGAACTAGTACCAAATAGACGTCGCTGCTGTGGTTCCTCTGACCTTACACCCGCTATAATCGATTGTTCAACCATCCGGAAGGTTCGTTTAATCTACTTATTTTCACCCATTTCATTAAGTGGGTTACTTACCCGGTTACAACAAACTATGAGAAGATGTCTGTGATATCAGTTTTCCCAAGTCCAAGCATGAAACTCAACTGTGATTACATGGTCTGTAGTTAATGCAAGCATGATATGTTCCAGGTTCCTTCTAGATTTAGACCATATACACGCGAAGTATAAGTAAGCATGGAACCTCTGTTGTGGTCAGTTACAGTATACATTTTTTTGTCTAGTTAAATCAGATACCAGAGGAGAAACCGCAGAAGTGGCAAAACTTTTCTTTGAGTAATTGCAACGCGAAATGTAATCTATGTTAAGCAACTGTAATTGTGAAGCAGCTGCAGATTTTGTATGGTGCATAAGGGCTTGTACGACAAACAACAAGCATTGGATTGTCGTTTCTGACGCATCTAGACAAGCGGGCCACAATTTTAGAGATGGTTAAGTTGCTCAAAAAACAAGGTATCAGACCTTCAAGAACAATAATATTGGTAGAGATGGAGGCTACTGTCTCTTCGTGATGAATCCAGCTTCTGCATTCAGGTGAGGTGCACCAATGCGAAACTGCTGATGCTGGCATGCATACATTTGTACTTCGGAATTCACTATCGTCATGCATGAATTTGATTTACTGGCTAGGAAATATACGTAGTGTGCAATGTCACGGTTTGATATAACGCAGCACCGAGAGTCATTCTTTGAACTTGAACTGAACGTTTGTGCATGTCGGGCTAAATTGGAGAAACTCACAAACTTGTACTTCAGTGGCCTGATCAAAGAGAACTAGGCGTTTCTGAAACGAATCTCCATTCGGAGCCTCCAACTGTTCTTCAAAGTGTTCCTCAGTCTTCCATGCTACGGTGGTGATTAGCCGTGAGAATAAGATTTTTCTTCTTGATTTGTGGAGGGGACTTAGGTTTCCTACATCATGAACCATTACTCTGAAATCATGCTGATGACTATAGCTCTTGCATTTCAAGAATTGTGTTCACTACCGCGGGTTTGGTCCGCGAGTACCGTAAGACGCTGTAGTACTTTTCTGGCCCAAAGCTTCTCATGAATATCAGTCTCAGTGTGAGTTATTTATGATTCGAAAGAACCTCAGTTTCTAAGTTCTTTCTCTTTAACCACCGGATCAACACGATCTCTTAATATCATGATTGCACGCAACAAGCTGTTCGACTTGACAACTTAGAAATTCGGCAATCGTCAAACAATTCGGAGTCGGAAAATGACTTGAAAATCTCGAAATAAATGGATTTTAACTACGAAGTGACTTAAATCATATTTTTTTCACAGACGTCTGAACCCTAAAACCTGATTGGGTGAATTGAAGAAATTTTCAAAGAGGCTAGACCTAAACTTTGAATATGGTATCCCATCTGAGCAATTTAGGTTACTCCTCGCAATTGGCCTCAAAGGTATGTTCTCGACCATGCATGCTTGTTATGACCCCATTAGATCTGAAAATTGGCCATTCATTTCTCGCGTGCATTTTTAATTGGAAACGATAACAGTTCATCGGGTACTCTGACCACACCCACAAAATCTAGCACGAAATGAAGATGTTGAATGTTCCTTCTCGAGAAAAGTGACATGCATATTTTAAGTGTGATCTGCTTATTTAATTCAGAGTACCTATCCGCAAGGGAAACGAGCCTTACTTATTCCCTGTATGGCATTCCGGTACTTTTCATAGATCCCACTTTTGGTTTACACATCTAGGGCACTTGCAACAGAGGTTACGGCTAGGTGTAGGCAAAGGTTTGCCGTAAGACGAAACTGGGGCAATAAAGTTTTAGCAAAATGAAAAGAAACTCACAGGTTGGCCAAGCCGGGTTTCAATCGTAGTACATGTCGGTAAGTAGCGAAAATGATCCTGCTAAGGATGGGGACAGTCTGTATTCTTCTTCGCTTCTTTTTTTGGTGACAAGCAAATACTCATGCCCTGGAAGCTATAACTCGAGTTCCATGCCAGCTTCTGAAACTTCAACAGTCGCGTTCGACAGATACCCACCAGGTCAGCCGCGGCTGCTGCGGTGTGAAAAGGATACTGCATCTGGATGCCCATTTATAGGTGTGTGTGCCATCCTTGCCACACATTTGCGCCTGACCCACGAGTTACCTGATTAGGAATATTATATCAAGTATTTACTATGAATAGCACCGATGGAGCCCTTCCATGAATATAACACCCACTATGAGTCGCATTAATAGTCGTATCGGCTTGTGTCGACTTTGAACACGATAAGCGGATGTGCACATCCATATCATGTTGACAACGACCAGCTTTGTACGATTCAAACCATCGAATGTTGATCAGAGTCAAATCATTCGGACGAGCTCAATCTGTGAGGTCAAACCCAATGAGTACGGGGATTGTTTCCAGAATTGCCTATATCAGGATGAAGGATGTCGCGGGGGTTTGCGCTGGCTGGTTTAGGGGCAGTTGCTTCGGAGCAAAAAAGTTGCTTTTTCTCTGGGGTTTCGTGTTACTGAAATGGAATTTAGAGGGAGAGAGAAGCTGCTTTTGACAGGTATCTGCGTGATTCCACGGACTGTTCCTATATCGGGATAAAGCTTCGATAAGACAGAGTGAAATGGTTTATTTTAAAAACCAGGCTAGGGGACTTGGTCTTTCCCTAACCCTTGACCGGCACAGAGCATCTGGCCCCATCCCTCCTGGTCAGCTGCGACGATTGCCAGGACGAAGCTTGATAACGGACGTTTCGGTCGCTGCGGAATTCCTCGACGCCCACTTCGCACAAGGTGATTTTTTCGATTGCCTGACCTTTTTTGGATTTACCTCAGTACATGCAGGCAAAGCTAGCCAAGAAGCTGCAAACACCGCAACCACTGATGATGGTTAGCTTGTTGTAGAACCAGTCTTTGATGTAGGTAGCAAAAAACCTACTCCTTAAGCTTTATTTGTTATCGTTTGTGCACCCACTTAGTCTGCCGCTACTATCCTCTGGGCGATCATCGGCTCCCAACTGCTGGTTGCTGAGCCCTCAAGCGAGGTCATGTGATCTTTCTTTTGTTTTTTCTTCGCCGTAGACCATTACGAGATACACAGGTGTGCGCGGACCACCCAGAAGTATCAAACCCGTATATTGCTTCTTCAGACCTAGATTACATAGCCTAAGTATTAAACAATAGAGGTCTCGTTGTCATGTTGTGTCGCAGGGCCAGGGTGCGATCCTAAGTGATCTAGCAGGGTTTTGAAGGAGTAGGAAGTCGATAAACTTTTTTTCCTCTACTTCTCTACACCTTGTCACACTAAGATTAGACTTTAAAGGAGGTATGGACTTGTTCTGGGCTTAAGGGTTGGACATGAATGCGTCCTTCGGTATTAAATCACCTAGCTGTAGTTTGAGACGAGGCATCATTAATCTCATGTCGTGTGGTGCTATTAGTCGATAAGGCTCTACGATAAGTTGTACTTATGAAATGTGGACTTGTCTATTCACAGTGCAGTACTTTCCATTTACTCACCGGCACGAATCTTCATCATCAGCTTGGGTGTAGCGCTAACCTGGTGAGATAGGTTGCAGGTCTGTTGAGACCGCGGAGCTAAATGTTCTTGGAATTTGACCTTGGATCTTCTGAATCAAGGGTCGAATGGTTCGAGGGCCTTTGATGTTTGGCGAATTTCGGATAGATATTTGGTTGGGTGGGATAGATTTGCGAACTCTTTTACCAAGCCGAAAACGAATTTAGAATCCGATGAGGCAAGTGGATCTAGTGAAGAAGTTCACAGTGACTTGAGTGATCAATGCCGGGCACTTACACGACGGGTATGGAGAAAACTCACCACGGAAACGGAGCGGATGACAACGCCAGCCCAAACGGTTATTCGCTCGACTACGAGAGCTTATTAGATGGTGCAGATAGCGCATTGCAACAGAAATTATACCAATATCTCCAGGGCCCATCTGTACATGGAGAGAATCACCCGGGTCAAATTGAGGAAGTTGACGGTTTCGCAAATGGTATTTCGCTTTATCAGACAGGCCCCGCCTCGTTTGAAGCTGGTCCATCACATTTTCAGTCAATGCCTGTAGAGCCACTTCAAGCTGCCACAGATGTCGTGCAGCAAAGCATACTGGATGGATCTCTTCGTCACAGCGGACACAACGGAAGTCGGCTTGCCGAATACGCCACTAATTCTGATACTGGTAGATCAATCGGAAAGCACATTAAAGGCATTGGGACGTCTACACCGGGACGCCTGCAGCAGCTGTCCCCACTTGGAACCTTCCTTCCCCACCAGCATCTTTACAGCACAGATCATCAACCTGGCTCCAACTTTGAATGTGGAGTATTTCAAGCTCCAGGTCGACCAAAATTGGTCCATGCTAGTGAACCACCGAGAGTTTACATTCCTAGAGAACGCTCAGGCTACGAAACTTCGTGCTCTCCGAACAGTCTGAAGAGAACACGCAGCGAGCTAGTGATCCCTCAATCACGTACTTTCCGAGGCCCCAATTCTCAAGATATTGATTCTGGACCAAAAAGGAGTTTCAGACGACCAAATGATCAGGCTGGTCATATCATCAGGGAACGACAACGAAGAGACGACATGACGAACAAATTTCTTATCTTGGAGTCTTTGTTGCCTCCGGGGCCCAAGGTAATCGGCTCCATCCCAACCTGCTGTGAAACATCTTCAAAATAAGTGATTTAGAGCGTCCGCAAAGGTCATAGAACATAGCGGCCAAGCCTGTTAACTTTTTACACAATGTGGCATGAAATCCTATATTCCTGAATGAACCATCATCAGATGCGTGGTTGCTTCCATGACCAATTAAGACATTAGAAGCTTCTTCAGGTGAACAGCATGCGATGTAGTAGATTTCGAGTTTCCAAAGGTGCTTTTGATGTGCTCACTGGTTGGATTCTACCGCAAAAGCGTGACAGGTCCACAGTTGTTGATGACTCCGTTGAGTACGTGAAGAACCTTCATCAGCGTCTGAAGGATTCGCAGAAGAGGCGCGCAGACATACTGAAGGCTCATGCCGCTCTCTCCAGTGAGGTGCTAACCGTTGACACGCCGAAAAAGAACAATCCGAAGCAGAACGACAGAGCGACATGTAATAACTTGTCCAGTCCAAATCAGAGGAAAGTGGCCGTGAATGCCGCATTCATCAGAACCAGTCCGGAAAGCAAGGAGAGCGACTGCGATGCGAAGAGGAAGGCCAGCTGCATCGACAACATCCACGTGCACGTCGACTTGCCGCACCAGATTGTGATCGAGATGACGTGCCTACCGCACCCTCACATCCAGAGCCAGATCATGAAAGAGCTGGAGCGCCTCGCGATGGACATCTCCCGGTGCAGCATGACTAAGCACCAGGGCAGGCTTGTGTGCATCATTATTATGAAGGTGCATTCCTGGTCCTTCCCAAACCTCATCACTGTCCGATGACGAACCAAGCGCTCTTGTTGCAAACCTCTTCATCAACATGCACTTCCCGCTGTTCTGCAAATCTGAAATCCATGTCATGGGATAACACTAATGCACATAATTCTAGTCATCCGTTCATGTAAGTTTCTCTGATACGTTTTGGTGGCGTTGTGTGTGTATGTGTTCAGCCTCGGGTTGTGAGCAAATCTCCGATCACGAGCGATGATATCACGGAATCTCTGAAACGCGCCCTTGTACCCGAAGCCTCGTAGCTCATCGCCCGGTGAGTGCACGCAGGCAAGGGCCCGGCGCTTCTAATCTCTGTTAATCCTCATGGCTCTGTAGCTTCATCACGGTTGTTGGGCGTAGATGGCGGTGAAATTCAGCTTTCTAGCGTCTAAGCAATGCGCTGGTTAGCGGAGTCCGATGTAAATTTGAGCAGACCAGGTCGCAGATTCAATAAAGAAAACGATTGAGAGCTCTCTTCTGATTTGGCTCGGTGCTCATCTCGACCTGGTACTGATTCTGATAGTGAGTCCTGATATCGATTCTGATAGTGAGATGGGTCAACAGAAGACGGTTGTGCACAGACTCAGCATGAAACCTGAATCGGAACTCTAAAATCTCATGCTCTTGTTTTTTTCAATATGTGAATGTTGGGATTGGTGAAGACGAAATCCATCCATGATCTAAAACTGTATTATCTGAAGAGAAATCGTTGCTACTACAAGGAAACACAAATAAAGCATTCATCTGATTGTGATTCCATTTAAGCGTGCTAATATTCTTTAAAGAGAAGGCCAATTTTGTGGGAGTTACGTTCAATTACAATTAAAACAATGATCAATTCATTATTTTATTTTTATTTTTAGGAATATCTAATAGGTTTAGAGTTTGAAACTAAGCAGAATTCACAAAGAAAGTATGGGATGGAATCTTCACCATCATTCAATTCATTGACACAATTTAGTGAATTGTGAGTTGATTTCTTTTATTTGTGGCTCAAACAAAGTAACTTAATTTGCATCTCTAAAAGAAAATAAAAATAAAAGTAATTAGTATGCCAGTCCATTATGTAAGAAGTTTTCTACAAATAGTGATCATATATATTTAGAAGAAAGAGTTTTGAACAGAATAGTAAAGGCATTGTGAAGGTACAATTAAAATCAAATTAAAAAAACTAAATTGTCTCCAAGCTTGGAAAATTAATATCTCTACAAAAAAAAATTATGCATGGTTAAAGAAATTTTCCTTTTACATTATTTGAAATAAGTACCAAGGCAAAACATTGCTAATTCTAATATAAAACTTATCTTATACCATTCTTAAAAACTAATTTATTCTTGGAAATCCTATCAAAACTATTTTTGTGGAGATTTTACATTCTAATCATTTCTTTATGATGTTTATCAATTGTGTCTACATTTTTAGTATGATAAATAATCTATGATACTCATATAGAATTTTATTTTTTTTTCTTTTGTATACAAGTTATTTCTTTATTAATTTTAATTTTAATAATTCTATCAGAATTCAAATTATTACTTTTTTATTAATATAATATTATATATATTTATATATCCAACTTAAGAAAAATAGTTTTAAAAAGATCTAATTTTAAAATTTGTTGTAAACATGCATAGTTTAATTTGTCAATAGGAGTTTTCTTTATTAGAAAAAAATATAAATATACATTTAATTTTTAATATATACTTTTTAATACTCTACTAGACTTTTATTTGCAACATGAATTTTATACTAGTAATGTGAAATTTAATCCAAAGCTAATTGGTAACATACAATCACTTATTGTGATTTAAAATAAATCCAAAGAATTTAAGACAGATTTTTAAATGTATAATTTTACATGGATAATGAGTACTTGTGATAGCATTTAATTAAAAAATTAAAATGAATGTAGTTCGAAAGACAATTTTGATTGCTGGTGAGATTATAACATATCATACAAAGCAATAGAAGTTTAATAACATCAAACATCTATTTACAATTCAAGACATTAGAAAGAGGAGAAAATCAAACAAAAAGCAAGAAATGCTTTTATGTTTTTTTCACTTAAATAATTTTATGTAAAACTCCTAACTTTTTATGACGGATGCTAGCACGCAGATAATGACCCTTTGATGTTTGCAAAAAAAAAAATCTAAAGTTTCACAATCTCATCCAAAATAAAATACACTTAATTGCAACAACTTAAATTTTTACACACTATACCATTTACAAGTTTCCTAGTATCATTTGAAACACTTACAAAAAAGAGAACATGTTGGTCAACTCATATTTCCACTCTTAACCAGGAAAGGAATATTTTGGATTTGCTTTGCTGCCACCATTATGGGTTTCTTTTTTCAAATATGAATTCAATTTTAGAAATGATCAAGCTCATTAAACATGAAGTAAAACACCCAAGTTTGAAACTTGAAATACTTTCTTTTACAACAAAGAGAACCCATTCTGATGGAATTATACTAATCCAAAAATAGTCATATTCTTACCACATTTCAGTTGCAATAGCAAAAATTCTTTGACACACACACACACATTCGATATATATATATATATATATATATACACATACACACACACAGCGTGGGTGTATGTGCGAGGAGCGGGGTGGGTTGTGTGTTGTAATTAAAAAGGAAGCTTCCCTGTGTGGCCTTATCCCTCCTCAAGGAAGCTTCGTCACGGCGACGCCGCGGCGCCACTGCTCCAAATCCACAAGTCAACTGAAGCATTCCACCGAAAGAAGCAGCCGATCCAACTTAACGGCCACCGATCTCTTCTTCCACGTTGCTTCCCTACATCATTCTGAGAGATTTCCCGCGATCCCATCAATGGGTGCATCGACCAACCCCTTAAGCTCCATCAGGCGACCCCGGTGGGATGATCTGGAACCCACTTGGTCGCACTGTTGGTGTGCCGAATCCAACCACGTGCGGTTCGAAACTGAATCTCTCATTGACTGTGTTGCGCCGTACCGCCCACGAGCTCCATGCGGCATTTCCTCATGGTATTAACTTTTATCGTATGTGCAACGCTTCTGTGGTTGTTGTTGATTGACTGGTTTTGTCCGTTTTGGGAGGTGGATGCTTAGAATGCTGCGACATGGTTTTGAATTCCTTTGATGCATGTGCTCTTTGAGAAATAGCTGCTGCTACTTTGACGGTTTAGCATTGGCGAACCAGCCTTGATTGTCTTTCTTCAAAATCCCTTGATTCTCTCAGTATCGTGTCTGGACAGACTGTGATGCATGAGTCATGCACGTTGCTTATGCAACTTTGTCTGGCAGTTACGAGAAACTCAGTTCGGAGATCATGTACAATCTCTATTAGGCTGTGCATAATTCTTTCAGGTATTGAAATACGTATGTGAACTAGATGGTGAGTTTGAGTGGTGAATCGGGGGCAATTCGACCGGAACCGCCTGATCCCTTTTATGCACTTAATAGTAAGGTGACGAGAATTTTGTCGAGAGAGCCCAGACATGAATGAAGAATCCAAGGCATTCCTCGAACAAATAAGTTCAGGATCACGACTGGTTGATCCTACTGTTAAACTCTATTGATTGCACTAATAACATGAACTTCAAAGTGTTGGTTAAGAATAAATGCCTGGTACCCAAAATACCGTATCAACTAGCCGGTGAACAAGAATATACTACTTGAGAAGCTGCAACTACAAGGACTAAGAAAATGTACAAACTGTGATAGCCATTCTGACGACGGGTATTGCGATTACGAGATCAAACGTTTTTGGATCCCAAAAATCTGCTACTATCGTTGAATTCGACCATCCGAAATTTAAATGAGGCTAATATAAAATGAGAAATACCAAAGACTCTGTCTAATTCACTAAGTAGAACATTGACCCACCAGTCACTATGAACTTCTGCCCGGATGATTATCGATTGGTGACGAATTCACATAGTCCTCAAGTGGAGGAACTTGTTCTCCTTTGTTCCACAAAGTTTTTAACTCTCCCCGCCACCATCCCAGAAGAAGCACGGTTCCTGCACACATTCACAAGTTAGTGGGCATGCTTATCAGATTCTAGTAATATTTTTATCTCATCCTCTAAAATTGTGAAGAGCAAACGTCTTTATCTACAATACAATCATCTTGTCATTCTCTATGCGAACCCAATGCAGGATATTCAACTTGTCACATAGGCTACAATCCAGCACACAAATAAGGACAATGAAAACAGAGTAACCTAGATTACCAATAAAAACAAATTCATGCATGGCCTGATAAGCCTCTACCAAGACACTATCTGCAAATAGACATAATTTTGAATGAAGATGAAAAAATACCTAGAGTGCAAGGAACAATGTAAAGCAGTGCAGGCTGGCCATTCCCATTCATCAAAATGAGCGCTATATAAGTCCAAAATAACCCTGTAAAATGAGCTTAAACCCGTTAATACTTTGAACATTAACCACAAAACTGCAATACGTTCTGAGATCGCTAGGGGGGAGAGAGAGACGGGGGCGGGGACTGACCTAGGCCGTAACCCACTGCCGTCCACAAAAAGTATCCATTGAAGAGTCTTTTCTTTGTAGACCAGTCATACCTGAAGCTCACAAGCAACAAGAACAATTCAAAAAAGAAAAATTAGCAACCAATTCACAATCCAAATGCTAGGAGTGTTTGACTTACAATTCACTGTAAAGAAGAAATGGTCAAAATATACCGATTTCAGCAAACAAAAAAGCATTTCAAACGCAGTTTCAACTAAAACTCCCGGCTTTATGCTAGACGTTATAGTAACTAAGTGTGCTGGAAACAAAGATACAATAATAGGAAAATAAATAATGTATTAAGACATTGGAATTTAAACAAATTCACATCACATGGACAACATGTTAACTAGCTTTTTATTCTTCCACTTGATGGCAATAACAACCACAAAGAAATATGCAGTAGTGTACCGTAAGCAGAAGGAAACCAAAAGTCCTGGAAGCAAAATATCGCCAAAACCAATGATACTGTAGCCACCCCATGGATCAAAAAGACGTGGAACTTTAAGAAGCATAGGAATACCCTCTCCATTGGTCTTATCTCCACGAGCAACCTGTCCCAGAAAAGTTCAATCGTCATGTTTCAGCACTTGTGTATTGCGATACCCAAGCTAACCACCTTCCGCTTGAAGTGATGAGAAAGACGACATTTGTCAAAGTACTCAAAAGTTCACAACCTAGAAGTCGAAAATTTTTCAAAAACGCGCGTCTCAAATAAGAAAAGCCAGATTGATGAACATACCACAATCATGACGCTTTCATCAAAAATGAGCGGGGATACGAATACCCAGAATATATCGTATATGAAGGCAGCACTCAATAATACAGTAGAAACCTGTTTGCATTCAGCACAGTAAACCAATGATGAACAACTACAAATCTAAATATCATGCCATGCCAGCAGCTTGCAAACATGATCAGTGAAATAACTCTCCAAAAAAGCTGCAAATACTAAAAGTAGCGTTTGACTTCTTCACACCACACTAATCACTGCAATAATTATTGCAAAGACCGGACACCTACCTTGATATTAGGTAATCGCACAACTTGGAGAACACTCAAAATCAATGAAATTCCCTGCAAGAGACCAGTCCCACACATTAAAGATGTATTTGGGTATTACACATTGGTTCAGTACGAACGCAACGGCACAGCTGAGAGTTATACGAACATAGTCCAGGGAAACAAAAATGTGACTACATGCGCGAAGAAAGTAAATGAAAATTTGAAGTGATGGGTCTCTTGAGGGACGGAATGGTGTACGTACAAGCACGTCCTGGCCAATCCAGGCATAACTGTGATTTCGATAAATCCCCCACAACACTGCAAACAACAGTGAGAAGGGGCCCACTGCAAGGGAAAGACCTGAAACTGCTCCCAAAAATGGCACGCCGTAGTATGTTCCTGCTGCTCGGGGAAACCACCTACAGAAACATACAGAAGACCATTGTCTCAGAGAAAGAGCCATTGACGATGATAGCGTGAAAGCGATCTGATTAATTCCGTAAAAAGATTTACTTGCATCCATGTTGAACTCTCCCATTCACTACTGATGTTGTATAAGAGCACTAAATTACTTCAAAACCGAGTGTCTCTAGAAGACCAAGAAACTAAAGCGTTGACAGCAGAAGTTAACGGCTAAGCCAACATTACCAAGAAAAAAGGGCTACCATACAAGTTTGTAGACCCTGCACAACCCCACGATCTCACATTATTTAACATACAACAGTTGTCCTCATCCGCTTCAGAGGAAGACAAAATATTTTGATGATAATTTCTTGATAATGCAGCTTCAGTGAACTTATCATTAGAGACATCCAAGCACCAAGTAACACTGTAGAGTAAAAAGGACGCTTAGAAATCGCGGGTGAACGACACATTCATATATCATGAAAACATCGTCATGTTTAAAGGACAGACCATAGCAAGATATCCTAAAGAGCCCAGAAATGACGTGTAAAAGAGCTAAAGCGAGGTTTAAATTTTAGGTAAATGCTAATTTTCAAGTCCTACAATTCAACATCGATTTAAAAGAAAACGGGAAAATTTTGCGAAGATAGGCACGGTACCTCAAATCCACCAATACAGAAAAAGATAACCAGTAGAATTAGAAACCACTGCGACATGAAATAATACAGCACCAATAAAAATACAGATGCCATAACCAAAAACAGGAATGCCGACATAACGTTGATGTCCACAACATCTTTGTTTTCATCATGCTCTGCATCAGAAAGATCGGGATCTCCTCCCTCCTGCATAACGTAAACATGAAACAAACACAAATGATCACTTCCTCTGAAAGCATGAAACGTATCATAATCCAAAAACGCAGTCTCCAAGAATTCGGAACCCAATTCGGGGGTAACTCTACCAGGTCTCTTAGTTACTGAGAACGTAACCCTCCACAGACAACATGCAATCTTAATTTCTAACATTAAAGAGAGAATAATGATCATTTTCTTGACGGACTTCTATGAACCGCTAATGATCCTATTTAGTTATCCCATTTTATAACCAACGCACTTGTCTAGAAAAGTTTCCTGAGGATTGGATTTACACCCTTCAAAAGAAGGGACCAAATTTACCAGAACACAAGCTGGGAATCGCTGAATAATGAGGGTGCTTCTTCACCAATAACTAACAAACTACAAAGACCTAAATAAGCAGACTTAAGACCTGAAAAACTTTCTCAAATTGCTCCTTCCCCTCCAATGTTTTGCACAATCAAAGGCCTCTGGAAAGCACGAATCAGGACTTGAAACTACAAACAGTGGCGAACATAATGCAACATACAAAAGACACTCCTCGTACACATTCGAAGGAGACTGCTTATTACCAAAGCTTTGAGTTTCTTCACCTTAACATTTCTTCACAACTTTTATCTCCAGTCACCTCAATAATACATGCGATGTATCTAGAATTGAAACAATGTGCAGAAAATAAGAAAATATTTGTACCTTGATACTTCGGTAGTGTTCCAAAGCTGCTTCTTTAGCAGTTAAGGCTGACCAGAAAGAAGCGCCAATAACTGTACCAACGGCCATCAGCCACAAAAATATTTCCGATATATCGATAATGGGCCGCTTCGGAGAGTACATCAAGATCTTAACTGTTTAAAAGAACAACTGGGAAAATATTAGAAGTGACCTCGCAAAGAGATTAAATAGTCTGAAACCATTCCCTGCTTCCTTAATGGTAACAGATTCAATTAAAACTCGAAAAAGAGATTTAAGAGAAAAATGCAAAGAAACCAGTTGAAATATTTTACAAATTTCCCGTATCAGAATGTGTAGTAAATACTATAAGTATTGTATACTTCAAACAAAAATTTAAAAGGGTGAAGAAATTGCTACCCTCTTAAACTAGTTTAAATCTGCATCTAACAAACACAATGGTTGAGATCATTCGGTACAATCAATCCTTCCGTACGAGAGGTCCGCATGAAACAATGTCTAACAAATCAAAGTGAAAAGCTTTGATAATGAACCTGTTTCACCACGAAGTAAACCAGCCTCCAAGATATCTCCAGCTGACTTGGGTACCAGAACCGACGGTATTTGGATATCTGTGAAGGTGCCGTTCTCTGAGCACACCATCTTGCAAAGCTCTGCTCACCAAAACAATGATATAAGTTGTGAGAGAGAGAAGAAGAAGAAGAAGAAAAAGAAATGATTATCTGAGCACAGAGGTGCTCACATGACGTAAGATAAAGAGGAAAATCACTGCTTTAAACCCAAACTTTGCTCTCCTGCGGTTTAAGCTGCAGTTATTAAAAATAATAATAATAATAATAAATACAAACTGTTTTCTTACAGTACCTTCTTTATCATTAACAACAATAAGGGCCTTGGCACCGGCTGCCTGTACCGTTCGTGCCATCCTTGTGAAAGTGCATTCTCCACGTCGTACCAAAGCGGCATGACCATTGAGCTGTCAGAAAAAGAAATGTCAACATGTCTAGAACTGAACAAGAACGCTTCTGCAGTAGAGATCAGCATACATGAAGATTGATTTTGACTACCGATTTGCTACATACTTCCTCTTCTGTTGATTTCCGGCCTGTCAGTTACTCAGAGATCACGAATGCAACAAACAAAATTTTAGAGTATAATGGAAATGAGTTGTTAACCGGAATAGAGGACGTGTTGCAGGAGGAAACGAGGCTTGGCATCGCCAGAGGAATAGCATCAAGTGCCACATTAATGTCGGATATTTTTTCGCCGAATCGTGCACTTACACCCACTAGTTCGGTCACTTCAACATCGTTCATCCAGTTTCGTATTTTGACCTGGAAAACAAGTGCAGGACTTAGAAAGAAATAACTTCAAAAAAATTAAAATTAAAATTAAAAAAAGAAAACAGCAAAACCAAAACCAAAACCAAAACCAAAAATTCAAAGAAATGAATCATATGCCACTTGTCTCTTCAAGAAATTGAAACCTTTCATAACAGAACACAAGTCTCACAGTCAAAAAGTATGTCATGCAACCAGACTAGCACCGAACAATATTAAATTTGTATTCGAACTTTCAGTGAATGAGCTCACAGGACTTCAAAATTTGCATTCATCATTTGCGTTCGGCATTTAACAGCGAACATGTTTGAGAACGAGTTCAGAATTCTACTCTAGAACACCCAGAAAAGAAGCTCTAATGATACACCGCTTTGATCTAGCCCAGCGTAAGAACCAGCACAGCTACTAATTGATATAAGCACGATTCCGCCCTCGACCATAATTCATCTCTTAAATTCTATTAACCCTACTCAAGACCTCCAAAGTCACAGCACCTTCCTAACCAAGTCATGACACGAATTGTAGAGGACCGTATCAGAATTTATAGATTCCTTGCACCAAATTTTATCAAGCCATTAAATTATCAGAGACCACAATGACACAAATCCACACAAAGTATCCAAATTCCGCCAATCCTAACACTGCTCACGCACTTCGTCGCTCTCAATCCTCTGTTATATTCTTCTGAAACCCTAACCCCATAAATCCAAAGTGAAGAAACCCCGAATCCATCACCGCTTCGCTTCGCTATTCCCTCAACACGAGCAATTTCTAGTCACACTTATTCAGATCCGAGACTCACCAGAACGAAACTGTTGTCGCAGCCGGGCTGCGAAGGCGTATTCAAATCATCGTGGGTGATAGAGCTATCTCCCCGGCACAGATGCGCCGATAAAGCAACCAACAATAAGATCCAAGCCGAGGCACTGGCAATTCGCTGCTTCGACGCCATCTCAGCACCAATTTACTCCTCCAAGCTCGTCTTCTAAACTCCTGCAAGCCCCATTCCCGCCTCAGAAATCCTTGCAATAGTTTCAGAGTTTGCCACAACAGCTTCAACCTTCTCCCTGCACCAAAGGCCCCAGACGGTGTTTCGCTATCGTCCCCTGCTCGTTTACTTTTCTGCAACGAACGCCGACAGAGTTCACATTTTCGTCCTTCATTTCTTCGTCCGTCGGAGCAGCTCGCATCCAACATCGGAAGTCAAGGCACGATTCCTGCAAACTCCATGAATCCAGCATTTCGGCTGATTTTGAAATTCGAATTACCCTGAACACTGTTCGAATATTGTAGATATTTTGTTGAGCCCACGGTGATAGGCCCTCTTTGGAGAACAGGCAATCCCTTAGAACCACGTTAAAGTGAGGTGGCGAGTCTTAGGATCGAAACTGGGCGGTGATCTGAAAACCAGTGTAAAATCCGCCTCTCCGCACAGAATCTCTTTCACACCGCAAGGGAGAAACTGGATATTTCTCAGCCTGTCTCGCACGGAATTGGGGGAAGTAGCTCTTGAGTTGTTTTCCAATAACACACTCCCACAAGGTCAAGGAGGGATGAAATCTTTGCCATGAATGATGTCATTTTGACAATTGCCACAATCTTTGACATTTGTACTACGTTTTTTATTCTTATTCTTTACTCAGTAAATATTCTTTTCAAATGTATAAAGTTTTGCAAAAAAAAAAAAAAAAAAAAAAAAAGTTTTTGATTAGTTTTACATGTACCAGTAGAAACTTGAGCACATGTTTTGCTAGTACACTAGTCTTAAAGGAAGTCCACACTCAATTGTACAATAATGTAGTTGACATCTTTGCAAAAAGTTCCATGGATACTGGATTTGATTTTTAATTCTACCCTCTTTTTCTTCCTTTTTTCCTTGAGTTTATAACAGATATGAATGTTATTGAGTATTTAAATTTTAAAATAAAGTATTTTGAATTTGCTTATATATTGCATTAAGTTAATCTCATGTGTTTTCCGAACAAATTCATTAATTGACCTTGATAAACGTTTGAATGACTAAAACTTGTTTGCAACTCATTTAATGTTTATGAAAGTATTTCAAATATTTAAGATATTGTCTTAAATTATTCAGATAAATCTTAAAAGAATATAATTAAATATTATACATACAACATTGCTTTTAGATTTTAATGGTACTATATATATATATATATATATATATATGTAATGTTCCCTTTTATTAATTAATATCATTTGTTGTAGGAAAAAGTATTAATTATCATCATCAGAGGAGGTGTGTTGAAGGTTGGATGGAAATCACTCTTATTAGGGTTCTACAATCCAGGCTGCTCACTTTTGCCTTGGTGGCCTTGCCTCACCCAATCACATATAGCCATGTGGCTACTCTTGACAATATGGCCTCTGTTAATTATCTTTGTTAATTAATAAAATTCAATAAAAACCAATTAATTATTAGAAATCAAAGGTTACTAATTATGCACCATAGAACAAAGTTGGTTTCTAAAATTTTGATTAATTATTGGAGGTTATTAGATATTGGATATTAGATATTAGTTAATTATTGGAGATTAAAATTAAATATTTAAATAAAGATATAAAAAACTATAATTTATGAATTTCAATTTCATGTTAAATTAATATTAGTGTTTTCATATATAAGAAAGTTGATTGACTATACCTTTTAAAAACTTTTATCTAAACTTTTAACAATGCAGCTATTTCAAATGTAATTTGATTATCATTGTTAACTGCATAGAAATTAAAATTCATATATCTTCATGTTTAACTAAAAATATTTAACATATTTAGAACTTTATCATATTTTGAATAAATAGAATAATAATCATAATATTTGTATATGTATTAGAAGTAGTAATATCTCCAACTTGTTTGTTGCAATGACATCATAATAGAAAGTGTACTACTTCTTACACAGCTTTTAAATGTTTCATCTACAAATATTTGGAAATTCTTATGGTATAAGAATTTAACATAAGTAATGAATATATATACATACATACAATTAAATTGATAAATAAACATGTTTTATTTCTGTAAAAAAGTATTTGTCAAAATATTTCTATGACAATTATGAATATATCTTATTACAAGTTACAAGGTATTTGATTCAAATTTGTAAATATTATTAAATGAAATAAACTTGTTTTTAAGTTTTGAATATTACAAATGATTTCTGATTGTATTAAATTATCTTGGAAGTTTTAAAATATTCTAATTTAATTTGATAATTAAGAAACACCAATTTGAATTTTACATATCTCTCTCTCTATATATATAAACACAAAAATTTTAGGGACCTTGCTTGGCTGTGGAGAACTTTTATAAAATAAGAGAATGAATCAGAATCCAGTGAATGTAATCAAATATCATACAAACATATTCTATTAACACCACACAAAAACTAAATAGAAAAACAATACATAAAAACATAAAAAAATAATTTATATAGATAATACATATATAATTTTATAAATGCTACAAAAATAATAGATAAAAAATAAAAAAATGAAATAAAACTTCATGAAAATATTATATATATATATATATATATACACACATACATACATGGAGCAAAAAAATCACCAAAAAGCACATCAACAATTTAAAAACAAACACAATGAATGGATACTTGAAATTATATTATAATAAAAAATCACTAATAGAAAAAAAGATCAAAAATCGAAAATCAAAAAAACAGAAATGATGCAAATTGGAAACATCATTACTTTGGTATACATTAGCATTTGAGGCCCTGTTATTGTTTTGGAAGTAAAATTGTTTAAGTAAATTACTAAGGTCTATTGATATGTACTACAATAATAAATCACAATACAAACAGTGCAACCAAAAATCACACAAACATATTTTGTTATTACTACATAAACATTACATTAAAAAATAGAAATATAGAAATTACATATATTAATAAAACAAAGAATACATACAATTATACAAATATAGCAAAATATAAACATAAAATGCAACAATATTAATCTTATGATTTTTATTTGTGGTATATTTTAAAGCTTTTAAAATATAAAAATAAAATTTCATAAATTTCTAATAAATATTTATTGTATTTTACTTCATTCCAAAGGTTTTAGAATTAATTTTTTTGTTATATTCTTGTTGTTTTAGTTGTACTGTTAATCAAGATGAAAATATTTGTAATTGTTTTTTTTTTATATTATTATTGTTTTAGTTGTAATCATAATAAAAAGAACTACAAAATATTTACAAAAACAAGTATAATAATTCAAGCAAATCGAATGAGTTATACACATTCTATATTATGTTCTAAATGTAAAAAATCTTATAATTTGTCAATAAATACATACTTGCATATTAAATTGTCCTACTTTGTATGTTATAGAAGTGGTTATTTTGTCACTTAAAAAACAGTCTTTGCTAATGTGTAATATGAAATTATGATCATTTTGTAGATAATCAAATTATTTTTTTCATTTTAACACATGAAGATATGTTTAGAGTTCTAATGTTTATATGATAATGATAGATTTATGTATGAGTACATGGAATATTACCAAAACGCCTTTATTGACACAATGTTAAAATCATCTTATCTATAATGTATAAATGAAAAAGAATAATTGCGTCAAAAGTAGATATTGCATTGATGTTCACAAACATGTATTATATAATATAAAAATAATAAAGAATACATATGCAAATTTAAACATATCAACATGACACAATTTGTGTTAAAATGTTACTATCAATTACAAACCTGGATTAAATAAGGAGAAAAAAAAAAAAAAAAAAAAAAAAATCACAGAAAAACCTGATCTAGATTTGCTCGAGAATGATGAAAAAGAAGAATTTCTTCAAAAGTAGATATTCCAAGTTTACACAAATCAAACATTCCACTTCGTCAATCCATACATGTGGCTTTTATACAAAGTCCTAACATGAAATAAATAAATGAATAAATAGAAAGAGAGTAGTGGATTGTAAGAATGCTGTTAACCTAACACGTGTGCAGAAATGATTAGTTGACTGCTGAGCATGGAATTGAGCCTTTAAAGTAAGAAGGATCGACTTTAAAGCTGACCGGGAAAAGGTCTTGGGTTCAACTCCCTTTGTTGATATCATTCGACCTACAATGTAACACCGCTTGCATGGGTGCCAGCACACTTTGCAGTGGGGCCAGTTGAGTGTGTGCAGCATCTGCACCACCGCCCGCAGATCGATCCCCTCTGGAGACGAAAACAATGCTCATCAAGAATCATGCACAGGAAGACCCTCGTGAGTGAACGGATGGGGTGGCTCTTTCCAAAACGACACGCGAAAGCGACACCTTCAGCTAGCAGTGTTGAACACCGCCACGTTCCACAGCTTCCGCACTTGTTCCCACCTGGAAACCTAACATCGCCGCCTATTGCGAACTCGGCGAACACAGGGAACGCAGGCAGGGGCCCCGCCACAGCCGCCAGCATTGGGTTGGCACGGGTGCCGTGTCGAGGTGGGCGGGCGCGGGAGGCACCCGAGCTCGGGTGTAGCAACAGCAAGGTGGGGGTCGGGTAGCTCCTTTGTGGCGCTCTCCAGCAGGAAGGGGGGGATAGAGTAGCCCAGAGCAGAGTTCGCTGCGTGAGTAGCCGCCACTTTGCCTGGGAGGATTGCGGCCTCGATTGGCCTTCTTCTGCCGCGCACTGGGTTTGCAAGGATGGGATTGTAGGCGAATTCTTGCTGCTGGGAAGCGTCTTGGTGCTGGGTTTTGGCGATTAGGGTTTGCGATGTTAGGGTTTGGAGGGATGGGCAGAGGTATGTGTGGGGAGAATGGGCCGGAGGGAATGGTTTTGTAGTTTGTATGGCGTGGGAGTGCGAGGGAGCGCGATGTTGGATGATGCCGCGGGAGTTTTGAGTTGAGGAAGGGCGAGGTATTATGTATTTACTGGTGAGGTAGTTGGTATCCATTGAGAGGGAGCTGAGGTTGTCGGGCTCCTGTTTATGGGTCTGAGCGTGCCAGGAGTGATGGCGGATTTGGAGGATGTGAAGAAGGGGATGGCGGAGGAGGAGAGCAGCGCCCCGGAGTCGTGGGAGATGGTGGACTTGGAGGAAAACATGAAAAAGTTGCTGGCGTCTTCTCAAGTTTCGTCCTCTCAAGTTTCCGTGGAGCCTTGTATCACCAATGAGAGCAATGGTGTTACTACCGGATTGTTGCCTTTCCGCACTGATTCAGCGGACGCTGCCAGAGGCCCCGATCAAGTGGACGGTTTCCTTAAAGAAGCACTGCAGAACCCTCGGGATCGTCTCACAAGTAAAGTTTCCATTTATTCTTGGCTGCTTAGATTTCTCTTTTTTGTTTTTGTTTTTTGTTTTTGTTTTTCTCCCTTGTTAGGGTCTTCTTCTCATTTTTTTTTAATTCTATGTCGGTTCATGCCCCTCGTTGGTGTCAGACTAGGTGACACGAGCTCTACCTTCTGTTAGTGATGCTGCAATAAAGTCCTGGACAACCATGGTGTAAATTTAACGTAACTCATGTGTTTGAGGCTTACAGTGAATTTCGTTTGTTATGGAAATCATGTCTTCGTTAGACGCTGGGCTCGGTTCCGCTGTGGGTTATTGCTTGTGGAATGCACCTGGTTTCGTTCGCGATCGTTTATTGGTAGGATTTTTTCTTGAATAAAGTACACCTACGCGCTAGCAAAGGCCTGTACCAGTCACATGTCATGCTCCTTGAGATCATTCCTCCAATATTTCCGTGCACAGTGGAAGTTGGACCCCTCCTTTGTTATGATGGTTGGGTATTATAAATTTAGTCCTAACACCTCACATTTGGTTGCACAGTTTTGAGGCTGGAGCAAGAGGTTGAGCGCTTCATTCGTAATCCCAGCTTGCAGGTCCTCGAGTTTCAGCCTATGCCATCGTCGTATCTTCGATTGGCTGCACATCGCGTGGCTCAGCACTATTATCTCCAGTCCATGGTTGTTGATGGAGGTTCCGCAGAGGGAACGCGTATTGTCGCTCGGAAGACGAGTGAAACTCGTTTTCCGAGTCTCCGTCTTGTGGACATACCTGTTGTACCTCTAGCTGGTGAACAAGAGGAGAAGGCTGCGATGTTACCAGTGCTACCTACAAAGGTCGCTATCAAGCAGAGACCGGCGAAGGGAAGCCGCAGTAATGGTCTCGGAATAGGTGGAAACGGTGGCAGATTAAATCCGTCCAAGAGCGTCGAAGAAAGAAAGGAAGAGTACAATAAGGTACACACTTTGGATGGAAAGTCCTGTTTGTTTTGAACGGCTTCTCCAACGCAGATTCATCTTGCGGTTTGTTGTGGCAGAGCTAAGTCATTTAAGTGATGTGCTGAGTTTCAATATAGGTGTTTGCTTGTGTTGAGTTTGAGCGATGATGTGGACGAGAGTTCTTTGTCTGATCATGGCCTTTCTTAAAAAATTCCGCAGGCACGTGCACGTATTTTCTGTAACGAGTTGGCAGGAAAAGGGGAAGAGGACGAGCCTGAGGCGGAGGATGGTTTCTCTTTGGCAAGCCTCAGTACTGGCTCTCCTCGACACCGTGAACCTGTGAAGGAGGAGAGCTTTCAGAAAGACAGATCTATCCCACCGAAGAGCGCTTCTGTTTCTCCACCAAGAAGAACATCCGTATCTCCAACCGATGGTTCTGTTAAAGAACAAAAAGAAAAGGACCCTTCTGGTAGGGGGAAGTTGGTGAGTTCCAACAGTCTGGGCAGTAATGGAAACGGTGGTAGTCGAGTAGCCATATTTCGTGATCGAGAGAAAGACCGGAGGGATCCTGATTATGACCGGAGCACTGCAAGATATTCGCAGCGTTTTGATCCCGGATTTGGTGTCAGTTTGGGACCTTATGGGGGTCAAGCATTATATGCCCCAGTGGTGAATTATAACACCGAATTTCCTCAGTTAGGTGTCCCTCCTAGAGGGCAGTTGCACATGGAGCCCCCACCGCCTCAATCTCTTGGCCCGCAACACATTCGAGCACCCTGGGTACCCTCTGTTAATGCTATGGGTTACCGCGCTTCTGATTCAATGATGGGACCTTACAATCCCGCCCAAATGGGACCAATGACAATGTACATGCGTGCTCCCCAGTTTGGCTATCCTGGGCCCGCTTTGAGCTACATGCAGCATCCAGATCAGTTTCAGCAATCTCAGGTACTCAGCACTTGGCGTCTAATCTGTTGCGTAATTAGTTTGATATTTGGGATTCAGTTGGAAATTTGTGTTTGAAAATGCTGCAGCAAGAACAACCTGGTTATGTTTTCCGATGTTCTGTTCTGTGAAATTTGAAATGAATTTTTATTTGCTCTGATGTGTTTTTTTTTCCCGGAAACAGCAAGCACATTCGCAGCAGCAGCCTGACACAGGTGTCAACCAGGCCCGGCGCCGTTGAGCGCCGGGCGCAGCCTGCCCCTGCCACCCTCATGTGCAGCCCCATCCAGTGGTCATGATCTTTGGACTAAGGGTTGGCACATCTGCAGATTACAGTAATATCTTTAAGAGTGGCAGGGAAGGCGCAGGCAAGCACTAGGGGTAGTAGTTGCAGTTCTGCACTAGGTAGTTCTGGACATATATGCTGGCTCAGAGGTTGCACAGTTCATTCAGGAATTTTCACCTTTGACAACCACAAGATGCTGAAGGCCAAGGAATGTTATTAGAGCGTAGCTGGCCAAGTGTATTAGATTGTGGTACCTGGAAAGCACTAATAAGCATGTCCTGCTACTTATATTACCCTTAGTGCTAGGTGTTAGTATGTATAGGAGAGCTGATACATGTAAGATGGAGGCATTTGGAGGTACGACGGCGCTTGGTATTTGAGATTTGACTGGAACAGGTCTTGAAAGACTATGCCAGGAAGGCATCTCAATCTCTTGCTGGTTCCAGCAAGCAAGCTCAAGCAAGCAGCCTGGTAATATTTTTATGGCTTTTTCTTGTCTTCGAAGGAGCACCTTGCTTCTTTACTCTTTTATTATTATTATTATTATTATTATTAGTAAATTGTAAAGATCGTACTTTAGGTTCTAAATTTTGTAATTGCACTAGACTTTCATGTACTGATATCTTTGTGGTATTGTTTTCCTTGTGTAGCACTCTGTAGCTCAATTCGAGGACCCCTTGTGTGCTACATATCGCTTCTGAAGTCACGAGTTAGACTTTTGAAACAGTTCAGGTTAGGATTTCGGCGACCCACTCTTTCGCAGGTTTATTGGGCATAGTTTTCTAATCTATATCTTACTAGCTGATCTATGAGCGTTGTTTGAGTTTTGTTTTAAATTTTTTTGGATCTTTTGGGTTTTATATTGAATAGTTTCAGTGATGGATACTGCCAGTTTGAGAGGGTGTATCATCGAAAATTACTGCTGTCTAAGTCGCTGCGTCTCGAAGTGGGTACTTCAAAACGTGGGAAGAGGATAGATCCTTTTTGACAGTGATCGTCAGCCTGGACAGAAGTTCGACTTAATGCGTTTCAAGGTTCGCTCAGTTATAAGTTTTCATTTTCTTCATTTGTCGTTGTGGCATGATGGGTATGTTGAAATAGTGTCTGAGATCTCCCTTAGGGACTTTTTTTTTTTTTTTTTTTTGTTTTTTGTTTTGTGTGTCTTTTTTTGTCTGTTTTCTGAAAGAAAAATTGTTTTATTTCTAAATCCTAATCTTTAGAGATCTTGAATATACTGAAACGTTTTCATTATCTTACAGCTGACTTTCTACGCCTACTTTTATCGAAGCTTCTTAATAATTCTTAGAGCTCAGAATACCACCATTGATGAATGCAATGTTTGTAAACCCACCTGGTATTCTTTTTTGGTGAGGGGTTTTCTGTTTTTCTGAATAATTTTAAATGGAGAAAAGGTTCCTGACTGTTTATTGTATCGTCATTTTGCAGGCAACGGTGTCATAGTAAACAGTGAAAGTATGCACTTCATGACTTGAATTTCATTTTTTTATGTTTCACCTTCTACGGCCATGTAGAATCTGATTACTAATACTGTTTCGTAGGTTTTCTCCACAGTGGTCCGTAGGGTCAGACCTTCCGTGAACCTCGTGTGAGATGTGTATACCCTATTTCAGAGTTGTCTCTGTCAAGAAAGTGGAAATGATTTGTGTTTGATTCATGCGTTTCAAGGCCAGTAGCATTAGAGACTTCGCAAGTCGTACATGCAGAAATTTTGTGGTGGGTGAATTGTGAATATGATCATACCAATACAAGTTCAGAGATGTGTGGTCACATCTTGGTTTTTTATTGTTTTGTTGCCCATAACATTAGAATCAAGTAGTAATGAATCTATCTTGCCCATAGCATTAGAATCAAGTAGTAAAGAATTTCTTGAACCATGGAGATAAAGGTTGAACAAAAATTGTTTGTTTCCAATTAAAATCTTTTGAAGTGCCTTATTTTCTTGGGCTTGAGGTTAACTTGTATATGAGTGAGGTAGTCCAATCTTAGGTATGCTTTGTCCAAGTGCACTCTTAAAATTTATGTAAGATAGTTTCTTTTTATAAATTTTATTCCATTTGTTGACAATTATTCTTTTATGCCAAATAAGCCAAATGAGTAAAATTTCTTTGCATGCTCCAAATCTAAACAATATATCTTGTTAGTTGAAAGAGAAATCATGTTCTAATAAAGAATTATGTTTGTTAATGCTTAGGTTTTACATATCATTAATCTATCCATTTTTGTTATGTAGATTAATAATTCAACCTTAGCAAACGAATGATAGCTATTAAGATTAAATCACAAGGCATCATATCAATTTGATATTTTTGTCCTTACAATATTTAGGCATAGTTTTTAAAGAAATTCTAATTTTTTAAAAATAAAATCTTCTACTTGAAATTTTAGTTGATTCAAATAAGAATATGCTTGATTGATTAATAAATCTTTATTATGATATAGTTTTCTTGATTGTGAGTTAATTTAATAAATTTTAATTTTGATTGATTTTTTGAATATAAACCATGAATCTCCTAAGACCCTTCGATATTGAATGAGAAGTTGAAAGAAAATTGTGGGAAGACTATCACTTTTACAAGTGTACAAACTTATTCAATTATGAATTTTAGAAGACAAAATTCTTTTTGTATTGGATAAAATCAAAGTTTTAGAAAGTGACAACTGAGACAAATTCAAAAATATATATTGTTTGAGTGTAGTTTAAATTTATATTTAGCTTCTTTCAAAGATAAAAGATGATGGGAATTATTAAATATATATTTTATTCTTTAGAGGCCATTGGCATAGAGCAAGACAATATTAATTGAAATGATATAATAATTTATGAGAAGAAATGCTTGATTCTACCAAAGAAATCTATTTCAAATTGAATTATAAGAATTTAGGCTACATAAGTAAATAAACAATATCATAGATGTCTATATTTTGCCAATCTTGTTCCAATTTTTTAAGCTTGTACTTTATTTATGTTTGATACAAAACAACTATTTAAAACCAAACCACTATTTTCTAAGAGGTAAATGTATTATATGCATCAGTTTAAAACATAAGAATTGTTGGATGTTTGATTGGCTTGGTTGTAATGTCCATTTTATCCATTTTGCTAGAAGATCTTTGATTATATTTTTTGGGTCAATCAAATCTAATCTTCCATTTTTTTTTTTTTTTAGATTTGCAACAATTCAACCAAGCTACTTTGGACCAAGTTAGCCTTTGTATATTATCTATAAGAAACTTTGGATTATAGATTCAATTTTACAAATAGCTTTTACAATATGCGCTTGTATACCAAAAAAAATACATATATATATATATATATATATATATATATAAAGAAAACAATAGGATGTTATTTACAATTACAACTCTCTTGATCATATTGAAATTTGTGGAATACAAATAATCAAGTTGACATTCAATTTTTTTATATTAGGACCTTATCAACATTTAATGTTTGTATAGATAGACAAAAAGGTGTGATTAAGAATTTACTTAAGTTATTAAAGGAGGCCCATGCCCATCTAAATCTTTTAGTCTATGAAGGTTTTATAATTTTCTTATATTACTAGTATTCTACAAATTTGGACCAATTTGATTCAAAACCATAAAATTCCATAAAACCTTATCATAAGCTATTCCAAATTACTTCTTCTATTTTATTTTGGTGTGGAATTTTTGACCTTCTTGTTTTTATTTTTCAACCTCATTTAATCTATCTTTGACATCCTTTAATTTAACTTGCATCACTTTATTTTAACGCTCAATGTGGAGCATTTTGTTGGCATCTTTAACTATGCCTTGCAATTTTGTAACTTGACATGATCTATAAAATGATTGGTCTTTAGAATTTTTTTTGTAAAATCAAATGAATATCCTCATTTTACTTGTAAACAATCATCTATATTTAATAAGGGCCCATATAGCTTAAACTTATTATAAGATCCTATAATCTTGCAGATAAAACATATTTGTTTTATAAAAAGAGTTTTTGATATAGTATTTTATAACTAAATAGATAACTCAATTAGAAGATTGTAAGATTAAGTAATATATTTTTTATTTTTGTACATTGTGATATTATCTTTTATTAAGTAATTTAAAAATATATAGAATCTATCTAATCTTATTAGTATATATATTCTATTTTTATAATTATTCTGAGAATATTTTAATCTATTTCAAGGATTAAAATAATTATGAAGAAATAGATTAAATTTTAATATTTTTTAATATTTTTTTTATAATAGGCTAAAATTCTTCTATTATAAGATGATTTATTATAATTATTTTTAATCATATTCTAGTTGCCTTCCAATATCCAAATAGTATTATTAAGAAATATCTTTGATAAATCATACTAAGTCATATTATAGTCTTAATATTTATTAAAATATATATGTTGTTTAAATTAAAAAAGTTTTCATGGATTTTTTTAAATAATATTCAAAAGATTATATTATCTAATAATGATTTCATATTAGCTACTAAATGTTTTATAGAAGAAAAAACAAGAATATATATCCGACTTGCCATTGTACCAATTGAATTTTTTATGTTATCTAGAATTGCTTCTAATATAAAAAAGCCCGCATTGAGCAACAATACATTTTCCAATTCTTAGGGCCTTATTGTCACAGATGCAAGATAGTGGATTAATAAAGAAACAAAGAGAAGATTTCAAAACTAGAATAATTTTAAGAACAAAGAACTGGATGGACAATAAGAAGAATTGGATCTAGAACAAGAAACTAGATTGATATTAAGAACAAAACAATACTTTGAATTGTTCCAAGACTTGTATTGGCATGATTGGGGTGCTCATCGGTCTTGCTTCTTATTTATACTACAAGGCCTATGTCCTAAAAGTATTTGGACCTTCTGAGAGTATCTTAAAAGATTTTAAAAGCTTGAGGAAGATTTTGAAAGATTCTAAAAGTCTATGGGAGATTCTAGAAGATTCTAGAAGATTTTTAAAGACTATAGAAGATTCTCAGAAGACTAAAGAAGGTTCTAAAAGATTTTAAAAGATTCTAAAAAGCTATAGAAGATTATAAAAGACTATAAAAAGTTCTAGAAAGTGATAACTTAAAATATATTTATGACATCACTTTCCCTTCTAGCAACAAGTTTTACGAGGAGCCGAAGCAATTTGATAATTAAATCACATACGTAAGAAATCTAGAATTTGTTGGAGACGAAATATGTTACAAAATATTTTAGATTCTAGAATATGTTACGAATTTAATTCCATAGCCCTTCTAATGGATGAAATATTCTAATTATCCATGTCTTATATACGAATCTAATATTTCATCTACTTCATATTCAAGTTCTTGATTGACTTCAATTGGAGTTGGTGGTGGAAGAATTCTTCCAACAATATTTGATTTATAATAGATTTCTAAAAGCGAGACATGAAAGATTAGATGAATACGCATGCCACTTGGTAGTTTAAGATGAAAACTTACTAGATTTATTTGGTGTAGAATTGTAAAAGATCTAAGTGTTTGATAGTCTAATTTTTGTGATAGTTGATTCGTTTGTATATTTTGTCAAACTAGCTAGACCCGATCTCCTATCTTGAACTTTGGTTGGTTCTTACAATGAATATTTACATAGTCTTTATATTAATCTTGAGCCATTTGTAGTTGGAATTTTAGTTCTTCATGGATGGCTTTTAAGTAAGTAGCTTGATTTTCTGCGGTAGGGCTTCTCACATCTTCAATTTGGAATGGATCTGCTCTCAAGTGGTATCCATAATTTGAGAAGAATAGAATTTTCTTTTTAAAAGAATGCTCGGAGTTATTGTATGCAAACTCAGCCAAGGGTAGAAGGTCCATCCAATCATCTTGTTAATAATTTATACTGCAACAAAGATATTGTTCCAAGATCTGATTCACTCATTTTGTTTGATCATTGGTTTAAAGATGATAAGCTGATGAGAGGTTGATCTTGACCTTCAAAAGTTGAAATAGTCCTGTCCAAAAATTTGATACGAATTGTGATCCTCGATCTAAAATAATGACATTTGAAAGGCCATGTATTTGATAAATATTATCAATAAAAAACTTGGCCATTTCTTCTTTAAAAATAGTCTTATTATATGGAATAAAATGTGTCATCTTAGTACGACGGTCTACCACCACAAAAATTGAGTCTTTTCTATTCAAAATTGGAAGGTCTGTAATGAAGTCTATAGATAATGATAGCCATGGGCCCTTAGAAACTAGAAGGGATTGAAAAAATTCATATGGTTGGTGTCTTGGGATCTTTGCTTGGGCACAAATTTTGTATGATTGGATGAATTCTTTCACCAATTTCCATATTTAAGGCCACCAATAGTCTCTTGATAATAATTCTAAGGTCTTATTGAAGCCAAAATGTCCAACTGTTGGAAGGTCATGTCGTGCTTGAAGAATTTGAAGTCTTGTAGGGCCTAGAGGAACATATAAGTGATCTTTGAAATATAATAATCCATCTTTAAATTTGAAATTATTATTTTCTTTCACATATGTATTTTTTAGACGTTGCCAAATATTTTCTATAAATGGATTTGTCTTCATTGCTTTCTAGATTTCCATCTTGAGAGTTGTATCTGTATAGGTAGATATTGTCAATATCTTCAATTGTAAATTGGATGGCTTCAATATGATTGATTTTTATTGATTTAATACAATGTCTCCTATTCTTGGCGCAAGATATGATTGTCGAGAAAAGACATATGATTTTCCTTGAAATTTTCTTGGATGATATGAAATCACAAAATCAAATCGAGATAATGACATGCTCTATTGTACTTGTTGGTAATTCAAAACTTGAGAATTCATAAAATATTCCAAATTTTTGTAGTTGATATATATCATGATCTTGTATTGAGCCCCCTCTAGAAAATAGTGCCATTCTTCAAAAGCATCAACAATTTCCAATAGTTCTTTATCATAGATCTTGTAATTAATCTTTGTAGCAGAAATTTTTTGAGAACAGAATGCTACTGGGTGTAGTTGACCATCATTATCAATTTAAAAGAGTATAGATCCAAGTGCAAAATCTAAGGCATCCATTTCTAGAATGAATGATTTTGTTGGATATGCATGGACAAGTATAGGAGCTAAAGTGAAAGATTCTTTTAGCTTCTTGAATGCTTCTTCAGCTTTGTCATCCCAAATAAATATGTCTTTGCTTGTGAGTCACATTAATGGAGCTGTAATCTTGAAATAGTTTTTAATGAAGATTCTATAAAAATTTGTAAATCCCAAGAAATATTGTACATCTCTGATTGATGACGGTTGTTTCCATTCTATGACAATTTGTATCTTCTTTGGATCCATAGAAATTCCATTTTTAGAAGCAATATATTCTAAAAACTTGATTGATGGTTGATAGAAAGAGCACCTCTCTAATTTGGCATACAATCCATTTTCTTGAAGTTTTTCCAATATCTTACGTACTTGGTGTTCATGTTCTTGTTCATTCTTAAAAAAGATCAAGATATCGTCTAAGTAGATGACTACAAATTTATCTAAATATTCTTATAAGATATCATTCATCATGTATTGAAAGACTCCACGTGCATTTGTAAGTCCAAAAGGCATAATATTATACTTGAAATGTCCATACCTTATACAAAATGCTGTCTTCTATTGATTTTCTTCTTTAATCCTGATTAAGTTGTAGGTGCCTCTCAAATCAATCTTTGTAAAGATCTTTGTCTGTCCTAATTGTTCCAATAATCTTGAGATTAATGGTAATGGATAGCAATTTTTATAGTTATCTTATTCAGATCTCAATAGTCAACACACATACCTATCACGAACATAAGATTTTTTCTAATAATTAATATGAATCAATAGAAGTAGTTAAATTAAGTTGATTTGATAATATCTGATAGAGAAGCTTTTTAGAAGCTTCATAGATGCAGAATCATCTTTATACATGTCTATAGATGATTGGTAGATTAGAAACTTGGTCAATAAGCTAGCCACATGGCACACATATTGGTAGCTTGTGGAACAAGCTAGCCATGTGTCACATATGTTGGTAGCTTGCGGAACAAGTCAAGTATGTGGCGCACATGTGGAAAACTTATTGTGCAAGTTTGACACGTGTCTTATAAATTAGACACGTATAGAAGGTCCTATAGAATACCGCCATGTAGCTCTTAATTAGATAGTATTTATAGAGGCAAGAGTGAAGCCTTCTTCATTCTTGTTAATTCCTTTTTTGCTTCTAGTCCAGATTTAAGAGCCTATAATTTTCTTATCTTGTGGCAATAGCCATTCTACTTTCTTCTAATATACATATTTTCTTATTTCTATTTTGTTATTCTTCTTAATAAAAGTTTCATATGTTTATTTACTTTCATCTAGTTCTTGTCCTTGACAGATTGATAAGAGTATATATACAGTATCAAAGCTTTGTCTTTTATTGATTAAAAGTGGATTATCCCTTTCTCTTGATAAGACATAAGCATATTAGAAGTTGTAGAGTACCCACTTCTAAACTGATATTGTTTCTAGAATTTTTTCTTTTGTATGTGTTATTCTATATTTCTTGAAGTGAGGGTAGATATCTTCGTTTTTATTATATTATCATGGCAGAGCTTGCGGAAATGAAGAGTGCAATAGCACAAATGCAAGAACAAATGAGAGAGCTAATGCTTGTAATGCATCAACTCAGTTTACTACCACAAGGAGCAACAAGATTAGCAAGAAGTGAAGATATAGAGATGGTTGGAGTTGTGTCAATATCTACACCAAACCATACTACTTCACCTATGATGGAGCACCGTTCAAACATTAAAGAACCAAAATTTAGTTTGCCTAAGAAATTTGATGGCACAAGATCTAAGTTTCAAGGATTTGTCAATCAAGTACAATTGGTGATTGAACTTCAATCTCAAAGTTATTCTACACAAGGTTCTCAAATTAGGTTTATTGAAACGTTACTTTCGGATTCTGTTTTATCGTGGTTTTCATCTTTTTTTGAATGACGTGATCCAATATTGAATAATTTGGAGGCATTTTTAGCAAAATTTTGATCTATGTATGGAGAACATGATGCAATCCGTATTGCAACCAACAAGATTTGTATCCTACGACAAGAGAATTTATCAGTGTCATTATATGCTTCACAATTTTCATAACTAGCGATTGATATCAAGTGGGATGATATTGCAATCATCAACCAATTTTTCTACAAATTATAATATGAGGAAAAATAATTAATATTCAATTTATCCAATCTTCAAACATTGAGTCAAGCAATTGATTTTGCTGTGAAGTATGACAATCGATTTTTTGAGTTTCAATCTGAGAGTCGTATAAGGGAGCCTCAACGTTAGTATTCAATGGCAACATCAACGTCCTCACAAAATGTACATTTGGAAGTAGACGACATGCAAATTGATATGATATGTTTTAAACCTCTTACTAAACAAGAAAAGATTTGGCGTTGTCAAGAAAGATTATGTTTATATTATGGAGAATCTAAGTACACTGCTCAACATTGTCCAAAGAAACAACACAACTTCAAAATAAAAAATACGGTTGTCAAAAAAGACAACATGTTGGAAAACAAATTTGTCCAGCTACAATAGGAACCGTGTAGCTAGAACCTTATACAATTTCTAGTGAAGGTCCTATTCTCTTCTCAAAACCTTCTTTTTATTTTATAATAGATATATATTTAGGACCAAAAAATTATAGAGCCTCTGCCTTTTTAGATTCAGGAGCTTTAGCATGCTTTCTAGATGAACAATTTGTTAAAAATCATATAATACTTTTAATACAGAAAACTAAATCTATATATGTAGAAATCATAGATGGTCGTCTACTGTCTTTTGGAGATATCACTCATAATTTTTTTCCTATAAAAATAACAATAGATGGTCATTATAGCTACGTAATCTTTAACATAATTAAATCTTTGTCTAATCCAATTATTTTAGATTTATCATGATTAAAAAAATATAATCCTCAAATAGATTAGAATTCTTGTAGACTTGACTTTTCTCAAAACATTATTAAACATCCTGTTGATCAAGTGAAAAGCTATAAATCTAGTATAATAAAATCCGTAATTATAAGTGCAAAAGCTTTTATACATACAACAAAAGAAGGATCAACTTTTGCTATTTATGCCACATGCGTTTCTGATGGTGGAAAGACTTTAAGTGGCGTTCCAAGCCAATATCTGGATTATCAGGACGTTTTTGAAGAAAAAAATATAGATATCCTTCTGAAGCATTGTCCATATGATTGTTCAATTGACCTCAAGGAAAGAACTCAGCCACCATTTGGATCATTCTATAGTTTATTACAAGATAAATTGGTTAAACTCAAGGCGTATATTGATGAGAATTTGGCCAAGAATTTCATATGCCGTTCTAAATTTCCAACAGGAGGTCCAATTCTATTTGTGAAGAAAAAAGATAGATTATTGCGGATGTGTATTGATTATCAAGGACTCAACAAGATCACAATCAAGAACAAATATCCATTATCTTTGATATCAAGACTCCTTGATCAGTTAAGCTAAGATCTACAAAAAATCAAGCTAAGATCTATAAAAAAATAGATCTAAGAAGAGCATACAATCTAGTATGCATCAAAAAAGGAGATGAATGAAAAATTGCATTTCAAACTAGGTACGCACATTTTGAATATAATGTCATGCCTTTTGGACTTACGAATATACCAGTTGCTTTTCAACATCTTATGAATGATGTTTTTTGTGAGTTCCTAGACAATTTTGTCATTTGCTACGTAGACAATATTTTGATCTATTCTAAGAATGTAGAAGAACATGAAGAACATGTTTGTTAAGTATTACAAAAACTTAGAGATGCAGGATTGTACGCAAAGATGGAAAAGTGTGTATTTCATACTACTCAAGTTGATTTCTTAGAATATATCATTTCAAATGATGGTCTCATGATGGATTCTAAAAAAGTACAGACAATCATGAATTGGAAGATTTCAAAGACGGTAAAAGATGTCCAATGCTTTTTGAGATTTGCCAATTATTATCAGATCTTCATCAAAGTTTTCTCTCAAGTTGCAGCTCTACTTACACGTTTGACCTATAAAGATAAACTCCAATGGAATCAAGAAGCGGAAGCAGTATTTGAAGCTCTGAAAACATCGTTTGTTTCTGCACCAATCTTGTATCATGTTGATTTTTTCAAGGCATTTTTTATGGAAACAGATGCATCAGACTTTGCCTTGGATGTGGTTTTGTCATAAATGGGAACAGATGACAAACTTCATCCAATAGCTTTTAATTCAAAAAAATTCTCAATAGCCAAGATCAATTATGAGATCTACGACAAAGAACTTCTTGCAATCGTGGATTCCTTTCAAGAATGGTGTCATTATCTAGAAGGCACTTCCAGTCCAATCACCATGTATACGGTGTCGTATTGTGGTTCGGCTACTATGTAAAAAAATTGTACATATATATTTAATGTATAATTTATTATATAGTTAAATGAAAGTCATATCAATGGATTTTATTGGTTATAGAATATGATTAAGTTGCTAGTTTAGAAAGGATCTATTAAAAGGATTATTATTAAAATTTATACGACCTTATTTTCTTTTTAGTAGTGACTTTTGAAGTTAATTTTATATTGATAGTAACTTGTATATATCTTAAGTCGCCTATGTTAGACATTGGTGATCCTTAAGATCTTATTTACTTCTTTTATTTGGTGCTTAAAGCACCAAGTATGTAAATCTTATAAGAAGAAGAGTTAGAAAAGGGTTTTTAGTGTAAAAAGGGTAGTTTGGCCATCCATGTGGATGAATAGAGGTGGATGATAGAAATCTCTATTCTAATTGGCCAAAAATCATGCCCAATGGGCTTTAAGGAGGCTATCCGAGGATTTATTAGGAATTAGGGTTTATTTTTGGAGAGGAGTTAAACATCAGAGGCTAGGATCATAAGATTTAGGTTTTTGGATCTGGTTTAGGTGAAAATTTTGTGTAATTTGCACTTTTTATGAAGAAGTTATAGGCGCTCAAAGTTAAGGTGTCGATTTTAGACCTACTGTCACTCTTTTGGGTATAACTCGCGCATACAAAGAGCAATCAAGGATTGGCGATTAGAGTTGGAGAGAGCACTTTTACGGCTACACTTTTTGTGCATAGCTTGATAAAATCCAAGCTAGTTTGAAGGAGATATTGGGAGTTGAAGTTAGTGCTTACAAACTTAAGGGTAGTAAGTAACTAGCTTACATAGTGGTTACATTTTGAGCTATATCTTAGGCAATTTCATAGATTTTTGGCTCAAAATTTTCAAGAGTGTATATGTTTATGTCACAAGACTATATAAAAAAATTTTGTGGCATTAAAATTTTGGGTTTGTGAGATATAAGGAAAATAGTTCTCAGGTGTCCCTGAGCTAGGGTTTTAAGTACCTGCTAGGGATTTTGAAATATCAGACAATTAGAAATGATTTGTACTTGATATTTTCTTATTATAAAATTTAATAAAATTATCTACACTCTGAACTAAATTTTATAGAAATTGAATGGTTGAATCAAGAGTTATTGGACTCTAAAGTTTAGCAAGAAATAAGTCCTTGCGGGTGAATAAAATTTTGAAGGGTGTTTGTGGAAATTTGAACCCTTTTTGTACAAACTTACTTGAATACAAGAGGGTTTATATACATAACTTCTCTTTTTTGAGATTGTTATATTATTTGTCTTTTTTAATGAGGACAAACCACCTGTTGGATTTTTGCCATCAAGTTTCAAATAAATTCTCCACAGCCAGATACCCAGTGCATTTCCAAATAGAAGGCCACGTCATACAACAACGGATCATAAGAACTTTGAATATTTCATATCGACATGCATATTGAATCGCCGTCAAGCTTGTTGGAGTATGTCTTTATCAAGATTTGAGTTCATTATCAATTATTGGCCAAAAAAATAATAAAATTAGTCCAATGCCCTTTCCAGACATTCTCATGTTATGGTTCGACTACTATGTGAAAAAATTGTACATGTATATTTAATATATAATTTACTACATAGCTAAAAAAAACCATATTAGTGGACTTTTATTGGTTATAAGATGTGGTTAGGTTGCTAGTTTAGAAAGAATCTATTAAAAAGATTATTATTAAGGTTTATACAATCTATTTTTTTTTTTAGTAGTGACTTTTGAAGTTAATTTTATATTGATAATAACTTGTATATATCTTAAGTCACCTATGTTAGACATTGGTGATTCTTAAGATCTTATTTACTTCTTTTATTTAGTGCTTAAAGCACAAAGTATGTAAATGTTATAAGAAGAAGGATTAGAAAAAGGGTTTTTAGTGTAAAAAGGGTAGTTTGGCCATCCATGTAGATGAATAGAGGTGGATGATAGAAATCTCTATTTTAATTGGCCAAAAATCATATCCAATGGGCTTCAAGGAGGCTACCCGAGGATTTATTAGGAGTTACAGTTTGTTTTTGGATAGAAGTTGAACATCAGAGGCTAGGATCATAAGGTTTAGATTTTTGGATCTAGTTTGGATGCAAATTTTGTGTGATTTGCACTTTTTATGAAGAAGTTATAGGCGCTCAAAGTTAAGGTGTCGATTTTGGACCTACTGTCACTCATTTGGATATAAGTCGCGCATACAAAGAGAAATCAAGGATTGGTGACTAGGTTAGAAAGGGCACTTTCTTGGCTACTTTTTTTACATATGGCTTGATAAAATCCAAGCTAGGATGAAGGAGATATTGGGAGTTGAAGTTAATGCTTGCAGACTTAAAGGCAGTAAGTGACTCGCTTACATAATGGTTACATTTTGAGCTACATCTTATGCAATTTGATTTATTTTTGGCTCAAAATTTTCAAGAGTGTATATGCCTATATTACAAGACTATGTGCAAAAATTTTTTGGCATTAGAAATTTGGATTTGTGAGATATAAGGAAAATAGTGCTCAGGTGTCTCTGAGCTAGGGTTTTAAGTACCTGCTAGGGATTTTGAGATATCAGATGATCAAAAATGAATTTATGGTTGATTTTTTCTTGTGATGAAATTTAAGAAGATTATCAATATTCTTAACTAAATTTTATAGAAATTTAATAGTTGGATTAAGAGATGTTTAACTCTAAATTTCAGCAAGAATTAAGTCTTTGCGGGTGAATAAATTTTTGAAGGATTTTTGAGGAAATTTGAACCTTTTTTGTACAAACCTACTTGAATACAAAAGGGTTTATATACATAACTTTTCTTTTGTGAGATTTTTGTATTATTTGTCTTTTTTATTGAGGACAAATTACTTCTTCAATTTTTGCCATCAAATTTCAAGTAAACTCTCTACAGCCAAGTATCCAGTGTATTCCCAAATAGAAGGCCACGTCATACGACAACGTTCTTATTTTGTACCAAAAGAAGGAGATGCAGCTTTTGAACAACAAAGAATGGCCCTCTTGAAACCAGAGCAATTTCATCTTTGAGGAATGAAATCAACATTGACAGTTGATTCAGCTTTTCTGAAGCAAATTCAATCAAGTATGTCCTCAGATCCTCTTATTCATGATATCAAGAATAATTCTTCTAAGACTCATGATTCTTCTAAATTCGAGTTCAAGAATAACCTACTATATTTTGAAGGATGCTTATATGTTCCAAAAGAAGAAGCACATTTACGTATTCTTCAAACATATCATGATTTTTCAACGGTAGGATATTTTAGATATAATAAGATTTTGGAACTTATATCAAGAGATTTTTGGTGGTTTCAAATGTGAAAGACAATCAAAGACTTTGCACAATCATGTGATATTTGCTCAAGATCAAAGACTCCTCGTCATCGACTTTTTCGACTTCTTCAGCCATTACCTATTTGAGAACAACCATAGTCTGCTATTTCTATGGATTTCATCATAGATCTTCCAAGCTCAAGATCTTATGACTCTATATTTGTGATAGTAGATCGGTTTATCAAGATGGCATATTTTGTGCCATGCACAAAATCTATAACAAGTGAAGAAACAGCTAAGCTTTTTATTGATAATATCTATCGCTATCATGGGTTACCTAAGGATATTATATCGGATAGGAGAATTCAATTTGTATCTAGATTTTGGAGAATCCTTTTCAAGATCTTTAAAGTGGACATAAAGTTATCTTCAACTTTTCATTGTCAAATTGACGGACAAACACAGCACGTGAACCAAGTCTTAGAATAATACTTAAGGTGTACCATCAACTACCAATAAGTTGATTGGACAGCTCTTCTGCCATTGGCAGAGTTTGTTTATAATAATATAATATATTCTTCTATGCAACAAATACCTTTTTTTGCCAACTATCCTTACCATCTATGACTTGATGCTTTTGACTTTTTAAAAGTTGATAATCCAGCGACAGAAGATTTGGCAAATCGTTTGTTAGAGCTACATGCAATAATGAAAGTGCAATTAAAAGAAGCTCAAGAACAAGAAAAAATAAATGCATATGCGTATCGCAAGGAACAACCACAATTCAACGTGGGAAACAAGGTATAGTTACTTCATCGCAATATCAAGACTACTCGTCTTTGTGATAAGTTGGACTATTGTAGGCTTGGATCTTTTCCTATTTTTGAACAAATCAATCTAATTACATATCGATTACACCTATCAGAGTCCATGAAGATCCATCATGTATTCCACGTATTACTACTCGAGCCATATAAGAGAGTGGATATACAAGGAAGAAGACAAATGCCACCGTCTCTTATAGAAGTAGACAACGATAAAGAATTCGAGGTTGAAGAGATTTTAGATAGAAGGCGGCTCCAAAATTGACTAGAATATCTTGTGCATTGGCGTAGATATGATATTAATGAATGCACATGAGAGCCATCCAAGAATCTAGCAAATGCATCAATAAAAGTCAATATATTTTATCGACAACATCCGTCAAAATTAAGAAAAAAAAATCAAGAAAATCTTTGTTATAAAACAAAGCAGGTTCTATAGAGGTTTCATCCTACTTTGTATCATTGTTTGTTATTTCCTTAGATTTGTTTGTGCTAAAGAGATAGAGGATCAACAACCAACAAATTTAGCTCAAAAGTCATCATTTGTTGATTTATCAAATTAGATATTATGACTATTACAACTTTTAAGACAACGGAATAGAGATGAAGATCTTCAAGAACAATATGTCCTTCCTCGGATTAATGGCAAAATATAACTTGTTTGATATCACGACCTTAGAAGAGACTCCCGATGTTTGGTGATACTTTTAGAGGTAGGAACTACTCTTGATGGTGATCTTAATGTTTTCTTTGAAGGGAGTTATGAAGGCCTCAACAATGATCAAATAATAGGGTGGTCCTCTCGCCCTAGTATAGAACATTATCAATGGCTGAAAGGACCTATCAACTACCTTCGAAGGGAACAAAGATCAAAGTGTGTGGCAAGCACAATTTGATGTATCCTGGACTTCTTCAACATGTAATCACCGCTCCTTATAGAACTCATTCCTAGAAGGGGGGATAATGTCATGGACATAAGATTTATTGTAGTAATTATCTTATTAATATAAACCAATAAAAGTAGATAAAATAAATTGATTTGATAATATCTGATAGAGTAGCTTCTTAAAAGCTTTATAGATACAGAATCACCTTTATACATGTCTATAGGTGATTGGTAGGTTAGAAACTTGATTAACAAGCTATCCACATAGCACACATGTAAAACCTTCTTCACTCTTGTCAATTCTTTTCTTGCTTCTAGTCCAGATTCAAGAGTCTATAGTTTTCTTGTCTTGTGGCAATAACCATTCTAGTTTTTTTTAATATACATATTTTCTTATTTCTATTTTATTATTCTTCTTAATAGAAGTTTCATATGTTTATTTGCTTTCATCAAATTCTTGTCCTTGACAATATGTAAAGAACCATCTTTCTTCTTCATAAACAAGATAAGAGCTCCCATAGGTGATTTTGAATGTCTAATAAAATTCTTTGCTAGATTTTTATCAATATATTCCCATAAGGCTGTAAGCTCCATTTGTAACAGATTGTAAATTGGACCAAATAGAGGTTGAGCTCTATCTTATAATTTGATTGTACAATCATAAAGACAGTGTTTTGATAATATCTCTACTTTTTTTTTTTTTTTCAAATACGTCTTCAAGGTCGCGATATTGACTAGGAATATCTTACTTCAATTGCTTTGTTGGATTTTTCATTGAGATAGTATATAATGCAAATGCAACCCTTTTATTTTGTTGTGTGCATAATTGCTTTAACTCTAAGGAATGGAATAGCACCTCATTTCTTCTTTTGATGTTTAGGTCTTGAAAAAATCTTTTGTAAGTTCCAATCAGTATCAGGATTATGTAGCTCAAATCAAGGGAGTCCAACGTAACAGGATTTGTCGGGCATCAAATGATATTAAAAATAATTTGTGATATTTAATCTCTTAGTATCACTTCCAATGATTGAATTTCTTCAATAACATCTCTGGATGCAAGGTTTCGTCTATCAATGACTTCAATAGGTGCAGGATGGCTCTTCTTTACAAGTACTAGATTGTGCTTGGTTGCAAAATCCTTATCCATAAAGCATGTTGAGGCTCTAGTATCTAAAAAGACTTTAATAAAAATTTCTTGTTTTAGAATTTTTATATATACAAGAAGTATAAAACAGGATGTCGAGTCCAGCGGGAAGAAAAGACCTTTTTCTAGTGCTTTAGATTTAGAGGTGTCCAACTACAAGGTCTCTACTATAGCTAAATGTCTTTGTTTTTTGATCTTTCTAATTCAGATGTTATATCTTGTGCCTTGAATTATACTTGTTGGAATAATTTGTTACCTTGTAATTGGATCTTCGATAATATAGACATAGATTTTTTTGCCAACATCTAGTCTTTTCTGTTGGTGTTAATGATTTGAATTGAATTGCATCAATCTACATAAGTTCAAGATATGTTAATGGCTTATCCGATACTCTTGAAGACATACCTTGGTATTGCTGAAAATTGATTGCCTCTGTTGTCATAACTCAAATAGACAATTGTCACAAGTAATGGCTTGAGCTATGAATTCTTCTAAGCTTTCAATTCTTAGCATTGTAATCAATAGATTTTACATCGTCCTTCAAGCCATAATGAAATCAAGTAGTAAATGCTTTATCATTCCAATTAAAATCATAAATAAGTTGTTGAAATTTTATGATATAAATTATAATTGAATATTATCCTTGTCGTAGATTTTGAATCTTCCTTTCAACCACCATCTCTTGATTACTATCTCTAAATACAATAGTAAATCTTTCCATAAAAGCTTCCAAATTATATAGGATCAAAGAATTCTTTTCCAACAGTGGAGCAAAGTATGATTAAGTACTTCTTTATAAAAGAATGTCCACAAAAGCAACTTAAGTGAATCCATCTAGGTAATGAAAAGGAGATAATCAAAAATAAAGTCGTACTTGTTATACAAACCCTTAAAAATTGGAAGTTGTTCCATCGAATTTATTAGACATACTAGCTTTTGCCTCTTTTATGACAATGCTTATAGTTTCTAAAAGAGTTATGTGCATAGTTTATCTACCGTTGTCGTAATACGTGCAATTTTGCTCGAGAATGCTCCGGGCACCTGGCTGTGGAAGATAAAAAAGAAATACACAACAACAAGATCCTAACAATTTTAATAGAATCTTAAATAACTTCTATTAAATCTTAACAATACTAATCAAACTTTGATCCAATCTTTAAGCAATTACAAAAGAAGAATAAATGAATCATACATTAATTATAATAGAAAATAATATATAAAATATTAAATTTAGAAAATACTAAAAATAGAATCTTAAAACCCTAAGTCATATCTTATTCAAATCTTAGGTCAAACCCTAGTCAAAACCTAAATCAAAACCTAAGTCAAATCCTAGATCAAACTTTGGCCAAATCTTAGTCAAATTCTAGTCAAAACCTAAGTCAAACCCTGAGTCAAACCTTGTTCAAACCCTGAGTCAAATCCTAAGTCAATCCCTAGTCAAAACCTAAATCAAATCCTAAGTCAAACCCTAAATCCTAAACCCTAAATCAAACCCTAAGCAAATCCTAAACCCTAAACCAAACCCTAAGCAAACCCTAAATCCTAAACTAAATTCTAACCAATTCAAATCAACCCTGGAGAAAATTAGAACCTCAATATCTATTGATTAGACCGTTGATCTTACTTAAAACTTTGTATACCTTTCAACCTCTTAGTCAACAACAAGCACAACAAATTTGAAGGAAATCGAACTTACCAAATGGAAGAAAAATCCCAAAAACTTCTCAGGTGTTGGTCGGCCTCCTTCTCCAACCTTGATGCTAATCTTCCAGTGCTAATTTCTCTCTTTTCCATTGTTCAATCAGTCTCAAATCACTTACGTGTATAGGAAAACAAGTCTATTATCCACACAAATAAAAATTACTCCAATCCAATAAGCAAATTATTCAAGATCTAAAAAATCCTAATTGACCCTCAAAACTTAATTTCCAAGACCTTGATCCACTTAAACCTCAAATACGTACAACTATACTATTAGATTTAGCTCAAATTTACAGCACACATTAACAACAACAAATACCCAAAAATCCAAAATCCTTTTTACTATTATCTATTTTTCTAAGATAATTTGCTACAATATTTTGAACTAAGATCTTCTATAATATACTATTTCGACACTCTTTCACCTAATAGTTGCGTTACATCACAACACCACCTGCTTCCTTCAATCAAATAATCTCTTATTGCAAATTATGAATTTTTTTCTTAGCTTCTTTGGATACTTGCTCCATTTGTGATTCTTTTTTTTGGGTTGCAAAAGAATGCCATTTCTTCTTGTGTAATATCCAAAAGATCTCAGAGATGTACAAGAGTTGCTACTTTATTCTCTGTTTGTAAGGATGCACGTCCATTAACCTCATCTATTTCCATATTGACAAAGAGGAAATCAATAAACTATTAATGTAATATTTTTTATACTAAAAAGAATACTTTTAAATATTTAATTTAAAAGAGAGTAATCCACAACTTTTAAAATGCAGTGATATATCTTAGGAAAGGGATAATCCACTCTTTCCAAAAAAAAAATCAACTGCAGTAAGTAAGCATATCAATCTATATGGGGATAGTCCGCACTCCTTTAGAATGCAATAATATCTTGAAGACGGATAATCCACTCTCTACCAAGAGATCAAAGCTCTGATATGCTTATGTAAGCAGTCTTGTCAAACTGTCATGGATACAAGATAGCGGGTTAGCAAAGAAACAAAGAGAAGATTTCAAAACTAGAATAATTTCAAGAACAAAGAATTGGATGGACAATAACAAAAACTAGATCCAGAATAAGAGACTAGATTCATATCAAGAACAAGATAGCACTTTGAATTGCTCCAAGACTTGTGTTGGCAAGATTGAGGTACTCCTCGATCTTGTCTCTTATTTATATTATAAGGCCTATATCTTATTGGATCTTTTAAGAGTATCTTAAAAGATTCTAGAAGTTTGAGGAAGATTTTGGAAGACTCTAAAAATCTACATGAGATTCTAAAAGATTTTAGAAGATTTTGGAAGATTTTAGAAGATTATAGAAGATTCTTGAAGACTATAGAAGATTTTTAGAAGACTAAAGAAGATTCTAGAAGATTCTAAAAGATTCTAAAAGATTTTAGAAAGCTATGGAAGATTTTAGAAGACTACAAAAAGTTCTAGAAAGTGATAACTTAAAATATGTCCGTGATACTTATACCTTATTATATATTATGAACATAATTCTTTGCATTTGTAATTTTTTTAAGACTTGAGTCATATAAATATGTAGTTGTATGATGGATTTGGATAAGTCAGTTTCAAGATTAAATTATAATATAATGTAGAATTGTCTACAAAGTTATTGAAAGCTGCCAAATCCATCAGAATAGTAGCCCTACACTTAATTCTAATTTTACTAGAATCTTGGTTCCTCCATTCATATTGGATGCTTATCCATCTGATTTTGAATTTATTTTTTTGTATTAGAATTGAGTGTAATGTTATAGTTTTTTATATTGGTAATTACCAAATCAATAGATAGGTGTTATCACCTCTTATATTTCTACATTGTAAAAATTTTTTATAAAATTTTATGTAGATAATATTTTGATAGCTATTCTTTCTTCATCAATATTATCATGTTGAAATGCTTTAGTTATACTATGAGATTTATTAGAAATAATAGATGTTATATTTATACTTTACTTATTTTTAGTTGATTCTTCCAAATCTTTTATATTCCATAGTATTGGTGAAATTTAATTTTAAAACTACTTTTGTCTTGAGGTTATTCTTTAAAAATACAACCATTTGTAGTACTTTTAGGAAATTATAGATTGTATTTTTTGTTACTAGTAGTAATTTTGTATCTGTTGAATTGTATTGCTTTGAATCTGGTATATGTTTTTATACACTCAAAAAGCTTGTCTCCTATGTTTTGTGTCAAACTTGTATTTTTTGTATTTGGTATAGAAATTTCAATGTTTATTTTTTAATAAATAATATTCTTTTCACAAATATTATTTTAACATGATATAGTTACAAAGGTATTTAAGTTGCTATCACTTCTCTCTTATTATATGACCTTTGTTCATCTATGAGATTTTCCTATTTGATTTTTAACCATCATAAAACCATCTTCATTAATAAATTGTTTGTTTTGACTATCTTTTAATGCCCATTCTATTATAGTATTTTTTTTTTTTTTTTTTTTTTTCTTGCATATATTTGTATTTGTACTTTTAATCAAAGTCTTTTATTGTTTTATTAAAAAAATACTATTATATAAATATTTTTTAAAATTATATAATAATAGATATTTATTTATATATTTCTTGATTGTAAAATAAAATCAATATTAAATTGGCAAGTGGTTGTAATTTATTTTAAAACTTTTATTTTTATTTTTATTTCTAATTAGTGAAATTAATAAATAACACCTTTAACTTTCAAGCAACTTCAAATAGTGAGGCTTTAGCAAAAGTAAGGCTCCAATAATTTATTATTTTTCAAATATATTCTAAATATGTTATCAAGCTCAATTATAAACTTGGCAACAATGTGCTTGAACTCCTTCAATAGATATTTAAAAGTAATTTAAATAAGAATACAAAGAGCATCTAATATAAAAGCCATATTTAAGTTCCATATTGATTGAGATTTGAATAGCACATTCCACCATTATAATATACATATGTCATACTTGGATTAAAATAAGGAATTGATTTGGATTTTATAAATCATCTCTTTTGAGCTTATTCAAAGATAAAAGAATTCTTTTCTAATAATTTTGGATATTGATAGCAACCCCTTCCCCATATCTACCAATGCAATAAGCCACTTTTTAAGAACTTTAGAGGGTGGCAATCCTCTAACAATGTACAAAATTATAACATATTTATGCAATAATAAGGTAATATTTTAGCAACCAACTATAGTAGAATTAATAGTAATTTCTTAAGGATTCTTCACTAGAACCTTTAGCGGAATATCACTGGAGATTAGGGGGTATGATTAAGCTAAACTGACGGAGGATTAGGAGAGCTTAACCATGCTTAGCAGGAAGAGATTAGAATAGTTTTAATTTGTAGCCCCAGCGGCATGGTTCTCATTATTGAGCAGTTCCTCCATCGTCTCTTCTCCTCGCCCCCATTTTCATTTCAATGTCGATTGCTTCTCGTGTTTCTACCTCATCTTAAGTCATCTTAATTTTCTCTGACTACTTGTTTTAAGCACGCGTAACTTGCAGTTGGAGAATCGAGAAGCGGCACCGACTAAGTGGATTCGATTCTGAAGAGTTTTCGTCACTGTAACTAATTTGGAAGGGGTGAGGAATTGAATGTACAAGGATTTTAATGTTGTCGTCCTTACATGTCGGCGTTCATGTGCTGCATGTAAATCTTGTAATATTTATCGTGTGTTTACTGCTTGTATCCTCGAGGACATCTGATGTTTGCAAATTGTCTCCTCTAGATGAATTTGCTTCTCACTGCGCTCTGATTGTTGAAGAGGTTATCATTTCGCTGTTACGCAGCGATTTGGATTGTAGTGACGTGGATTGGCCTAGGAGATTGTGATCAGAATTGATGGTTGTAATTGGTCAGATGCAGTGTTATCATTGAATCATTCTTGCGTGATATGGTTCTGTGTCTGAATGTGGCTCAAAGCATTCAAAACTTAACCTAACCAGTAAACTTGTTGAATTGAATGAGGGATCCTCTGCAGGAGGTGAAATGTTACTTTGTAGAGATGATGTTATCGTCTTTTTGGATGTGGAGTCATTGCGTTTTTGATTCGATAATGCAAATTTCTAATTGTCTCGTCAGAGATTCTGAATTTTTATTGTACTTGAAACTTTGATTCTCGTCCAGAATACCTTGACTTGTCTTCTGCGGCGGAGTTGTCCATCGGATTCGTTCATGGAATCTTTCCACCCCAACAATCTGTAAATTTGATCTCATTCTTGTGCATGCAAGAAAATTAAACCGTGTTTTGCTTGGCTGATCGGACCCGGGATCTTGCAAAGTGTGATTAGAATGCCATGTGAAGCCTTTCTGCGAGTCCGGCATTCTTTGAATTTGCTGGTTTTCTAATTCAGTGTGATGCTGCTGATCAGGAATATTGGATTAACATGTTACTCTTGAGGTTCATTCAGGATTGAGATCCGACGTCAAGACGGACAACGAGCGAGAATGTTCCAACGAGGTCAGAGTTGCGGTGGAGGATATAGCTCTCTTGGCTACTTGTTCGGAGGTGATGATAAACCCCGCGTCTTTCCAAAAAGCAGACCCCTGCAGCAAAGTATCCATGAAGAACCTGTTAACGAGCGACAAAGTGCAGGTGGTGGTGGCCAAAGAAATACACTCCGCGGTTCGTCTCGTCCTGTAATTTCTCCAGAAATTATGAAGCCGGCTGCTGGCAAAGTTTTTCATGATGAGAGGGATACGTCAGAAGGCAGAATGGGACGAACAAACAATAACTACCACCGCGTAGACGGCCAAAACTGTGGCAACTTCATCACGGTCAGTGAAAATTTCCAAACTTATTGCTGTTAGGTGATGATGTACCCCCTCTTATTGAATTTGGTTATGATGTACGAGTTGCGATTGCTGGAAGCGTAACATTTTGGATGCAAATGTGGAAATATCAGTGCTCTGACGAAGATTGTGATAGAGGAATTGCAGGTAACACCTGTTTAGGGCGGTTTGCTTGCACAGAATTCCTTCTAATTACAGCCAACCATGAAATGTTCATATATGATGTTACTCTACTCATGTAGTTAATGAGTGCTCTTTAATTCCGTGCAATTTATCCCATGTTCCAAAATAAGCCGCTCTGAAACTAGATGTCGGAGAAGGAAAGCTGCAAATTATCCAAGCCCAGCCAGAATTACGATTTTCTTCTACCTAGTGTTGGTGCATTCGTTAGCATTGGGTGAAGGTAGCACATTCTCCTGTTTCTCTGAAGATCATGTCACATTGATGAGTATGTTTGTGGCCCATGAAACAGGATCGCCCAAGCACCAGAGTGCAAGCATCTCCAGGTGGCCAGTCGTCACTGGGCTATCTGTTTGGTTGAGCCGGATACTTGGTGGATAAATAACTTTTGTCAGAGGGTCTCTAATATTTTAAACATTATGAAGTGGAAACAAGGATTTTAAATAGGAAAAGACAAGTTGTGCACGTGTAACTTAAAATTATGACTTTTAGGTTAATGATCTTATTAAGTTAGCGTTCCATATTGGCATCGGGCATTTTGACAAAGCATTTTGCATCACTTCAAATCGTGAGGTTCAAGACGCAACAATCCAGAGTGGTACAGGCATGCATTAGGATTCAGCGTACCAACTCAAACAGCACGACAATAGATTACATAACCTAGACTTTCTCTTAAAGTTAAAATAAGTTGTTTTCGTTGCAAACTGGTGAATGATATCTACATTTGCGTTCATCGAGGAGTTCAACAAGCAGAAGACACAATTCGTGATGATTCCTGGTTTAATAGAACGCCACCCAACCCGAAGGAAATCGCTCCTCGTTTCCCGACACAAAAAACCTTCATCATTTCAAGGATTTGAAATGAAATAACTATCTAGTATAAGCTCACTACTGTGGTTCGCTACCATTCTGTACACATGCTTCACAATAATCAGCACGAGGTCAGTGATCAACACCCTTGAGTAGTCGAGAGTAATGTCATCCTGGGTAAAAGCCCTGTAGCAAGGGATTCCACGATCGGTGTGCGTTCTGCAACTTTTGTCGAATTTCTCAAATTTGGCGCTGCTTAGATTCTGTAGAAGAGTTTAACCAGCATATCCGGAGCTTCTGTATGCATCCAAAAGAGTGGCGTGGATCAGTAATCACGACCCAGGAACTCGGCAAGCTCAGCGTCATCCCCTCCTCCGCTCTTATCGACGCCTTCTTTCTTCTTCTTCGGTGGCAGGAACGACCGCGGCATGGGAGGCTTTCCGATCCTTTTCGGGATTGGAGCCTGCTAACAAGAAATGAGGCAGTGACATTAGCGGGTACCATGCAAGGATGCATTCATTCTTCATCGGTTGATTACTAGAGAGAAAAGTCGGAGGAAACATACCTTGGAACGAGCGAGAGCTTTCCGCCGGCGCTCCTCCAAAGCCGCTGCCAGAGTGGTCATATTATCTTCTCGAGCCTTCTCCCGTCGTTCTTTCTCGCGAGCTTTTTCCGTAGCCTTCACGAACTCCTGTGGGATGCCTTTCAACATCTGCAGACCATCTTCCATCCTTTGCTGCACACCACAAACTCTAGGAGTTATTTCAACAACGGAGGGCCATACGAAAAAAACATAGTTGTCACTCAGCTTAATTCTATTTTAGGTCGGTGACTCATAAAAGGTGTAAATATAAGTCAAAGATGATAGAGAATGGAGGAGTTAATTGTGCCTCAAATCAACACCTCAATCATGGAGAGCATTTGCAGGGTTCCAAGGCTCGGATCGGGATCCAATCCACACCTCAAATACGTGGACAATACTTTGGTGCACAGCATTTCAAAGGTAATCTCATGCTCCGTGCCCTCAACGTTTAGGCTCGCGTTCTTCTTCAGGGTTGCTTGTTTTTCATCTTCTAGCCTCGCCTGAGCTTGCAAAGCCTAGAACATATAAAGCCACATCCACAAGTAGGGCACTGAATTTGAATTATTGCTAATCTTACAAATTATTAGGGGAGATGACTACTTTCTAGACTCAAGCACCTGCTTGTGGATTGAAGTCCGAACAAATAGAAGATACTTAGAACCGTGTGTGGTTAGTGGTCCAATAATATACAGCAAGTTGGGACCGCAAGCTGTTAATATCAGCGTCATTTGTAGCCTTTGCGTCTCGCATTTTGGTTTTAAAAGACTCCAGCATGCCCTCTATTTCTTGGCATTGTTGTAGAAGCGCAAGGTTTGAGACTTCTATGTCGTTGTATATCTCTAGCAGCTTCAATTGCACATTCATTGTAAATTCAGTTTCTTTTCTATGATATTAAAAGCTCCCCAAAATTTTATAGCTATTTGATTTCCAGGAATTAACAATACATGGTTACGTGTTTTAGAGGTTAACACATGTTAAAACAAAGAAAGAGAAAAAAACAAAAAAAACAAAAAAAACAAAACCATTGAATTAGCATATTTATATTTAATCTTTTCTCAAAATAATTTCTTTCTGTGGTGGGACCTGATGAGGATGCTGAAAATATGTCACTTCCTCTTCCTCTTCCGGTTCAGTGGGCTTCATAACACCTAACTCAAAATGGGTTTGGTTACTAATGTAGTTCTGTCATCAGATGTTGTAAGCAAATTGATCCGTCCAGTGAGTGAAGCAATTCGAGTATTCGGGATTATGTCTCTAACAAGTACCTTGACTAGCAAGGTTTCGGCGCTGCTCTTCTCGTTCAGACTTCAGAATAGCTTGCTCTTCAAACCACTCGAAGGGAGTAAGCCTCACCAGAAATTCCTTGTACTTCTTGCAGTCTTCGAGTTGCTCTTCATACTGCAGTCTTCATCCCAACCCACACCAAGTATTCCATGCCACGGACTTTCTTAGTGGACCCTCCAAGTTGAATACTCCAGCTGTGTACCCATGTATCTAAGAACTAACTCAAAACTTCTTTCTCTAAGGTGCTTCCACATCAGTTGGTCATAAAATGAAAGGTTACCTAGCTGTGGTGCTGTATCAAGGAAGCCCTAAGCCGCTGTAAGTTTACTGTCTATGATTGCGATCGGATTAAAAACAGCATCTGATATGGAAATGTGTGACCTACCTTGCTCACTTCAGCCCTCACAATCCCCATTTCAGTATTCAATTTCTTGATTTCCATCACCTGCGGCACATTGTATGAAAATGTGGTTTGGCCCGATGAGTGCACTCACATAAAGATTATACATATATATGAAGAAGAAAATTAGGTTGAACTAAGATGTTAAGATGTTAAGCTGGGATGAAATGTCACCTTGTCTTGTTTGAATTTGGTGTTTTTTTCTGCTTTCTTGAGGGCTTCTTGCATCTGAAAAAGCGAGTTCAAACTTTGAATTTGCGAAGACAACATACATGCATTTGCCTGGTTCCATTGAATTCTATAATGAGCGATAGCAATGTATTTCCTAAGGTTCGGGACGAGTAAGTTTCAAGACATCTAGAAAAATGGAAAAGAGAGGCGTCTTTTGGAGATTTGACGTGCAAAACAAGAGACATGATACCAGCTCGTGAGAAACCAGCTTGGCATGATATGAACCCCACTTCGTGAAGCGAAGGAGAAAGAATGGTTCAGACCTTTTCATCGTTCTTTTTGAGAAATGCATCGAACTCGACACTGTCTTCCTCTAGCATCTCTTCACTTTTTCTGAGTGCCTGTTAGAATTTTGAAGACAACATTCATTACTGTTCAGAACAGAAACTGAAGTACGCTTTGATCGAAGATTACCGTGCGTAGCAGCCAACTGGTCTCAAGAGATAACAAAAATGTCCAAACAATACTATGCAACCTTACTTTACGTAGTTTATCATTGTACGATGGTGCTTCTCAAAAGCTCTCAAGTAGAGGTGGCAACAATATTGAAAGCAAACTTGAGAGCAAAGTCGAAACCTCTTCTCGCTGAAAAATACGTTCTTCAAGCTTGCGAATCTCCGATCGTTTCGTATCCAAGCTCATTTGAACAAAGAAAATTTCTCTCTTCTTTGCAACAAATTCTTGCAGGTTTTCCTAATCGTAGGAAAGAGAAACGGTCAGGGAAGTGGAATAACTTCATACGCCATTTCATCGACATATACAATATGAAATTATACGTTGACATCCACAGCCATCTCGCCTTATCACGATGATAGTAACATGTTTGAAGTATAGGTGGCTGCTGCTTCAGCGATAGCAACAGCTGCTCCATTTCTTGGTCCATTGCTTTCAGTTCCTGCGTCCAGTCCATACCAATGATCAATCAGCATAGAAGTTATAGTGAACTAAGAATATGATTATATATATATATATATATATATATATACACATAAAGAGAGAGAGAGAGAGAGAGAGAGCTGACATTTTTTAGCCTCTCTGAGCCAGCAAAAGCTGCAGATCTAGATGCAAATGTGGTCTTGTCTTGTACAGAACGAAACATATCCCTCTGGACATCCTCCCTTTCCTTCTTCTTTGCGAGGGCTCGAATATGATACACTTTCTCATCGGATGGCATGACGAATGGCATTTTCGCCCATTCACTGCTCAAAGGGTTTACCGATCCAGCAATTCAATAAGACATGCTCACACAAATCACCGAGGAAGAAAAACAAACCACAACAAAAATACAAAACCAACGTGAAAAAATAGAAACTGAAACCCACCGCGATCAGGAATTGCTTCAGAGACAAGAAGCTAATGTAGGGATTCATCCTGGAACATATTGAGCCTCTATCTCAGTGTAAGAAAAGAGACGATTAAATTACGGACATGCAGACATCGTCCAACTCTGATTCAGGTGGAGGCGACAGTTTGATGCCGCCAGCTTCAAGGTCTTTTGCCTTCTTGTTAAGGCCTGTCAATTCCTCATCCAATATACCCTGCTCCACCAGATGAAGATTGAAGTATTGCTAGTATGCATAGTCAAGCTAGCATTGACACTCTATATAGAAAGTTTGAAATTTGACGATAAGGACACATGACTAACCACACGGATCGAACAAGTAAATTGTTACATAAGACAGCAAGTACTTGGAACAGAAAACATTCAACTTTGAAATTTATGCCAAGAAGAAGATACTTCGTATTCCTCCGATGACGACGACGATTCCTTTGGCAAAGGTGGCTCTCTCTTAAAGGTCTGCACACTTGAAATACATTAGATCTGGACAAAATGACCTTGAGGTGAGTTATCCTAACAGCTAACAAGCAAAGGTTAAGTAAACAATAAATAAATTAGACCCAGCTGGAAAGAGTAAGTTGAGTGAAACATTACACCGTCCAATTAGTATGGTATGAATCCGAGCATACAAATTATACAAGAGTGACGAAACCACTTTAGAGCAGCTTGAGCTTCAAATTGCTCTGAATAACGACAATGTTAATTATATGTGCATGAAGAGTAAGGACATTCACCTCAATTCAGATGGAAATTTAGTAATTGAGAGCCAAGGATTGAAGAATTCATCCTTTACCTCAAGGAAGGGAGCATCGGTAGCAAGGGCCTTGAGGAAGAGATGTCCTTCACTAGCCGTGCGATCACGAATGTAAGCATCAGCCTTGCTCAGGGTCCGGTCCTTGAAGAACGTTTGGACCTGGCTAACGCTCCTGAGCTTTAGGTCCCCCGACTTTGTCCTGGATCTCCTTGAAGACGGCGGACCGCCATTCAGGGAGGATTTAGTGCCGGTTGAGAGCGAGAGCCCGCTCTTCCTCGCAGCAGAAGCCCTCACGGACGGCCACCTTTTCCTTACAATTGAACCTCCTCTTGAAGGTTGTAGGTAGGGTATTGGAGTGCCCAAAGGTGATTCTATCACCTCTGAACTTGCCATTGCGTCCAAATAAGTCACAACACTTCTCTCAAATATTCGAATAACCCAAATCGCTCCCAAACGTTAATTCCACAGCGTCAACCAGACAACAGCAATCCAGAGAGTGCTAGTGAATGCCTACATACCCTCACCAATCTTCACAAGCACGGCGACGAAATTAAGCATCTCTGTTGTAGGCTCTAGAGCTTTTCCATGACACAAAAACCTGCCTTTCCCAATCCACTGACAATAAACTTCTCCCACAAATAATCATCCTCAGCTTCACCTTTGAACACGAAAACAGAGAGCCTAAGCGTAAGGAAAAAGGTATTTGCCATCTCCTCATCTCCCGAAATTCATCCGAAACTATGGGCAATTCTGAGAATGGGTGCATAACTGGCAACAGAGCGTGAACGATGATTTTTTTGTCCAGATGCAGGGGTTTGGAAGATGCAGTGTGCACCTTACCCATGCAGCAAAAGCGAGAGCCATGTACTAGTGTCCCGAAGGGTATGCTTAGAGGATTCTGAAAGTCAGGGTGAACCCAACCCCGTCAGCGGTCATGTTGTATTGTGCTCACAGGGCACTCAAGCTTTCTCTGCAAGCGTACACAGCGGCTTGACGTCGCTACCTAAAAGCTGGAGCACTTCCAGTTCGCGCTTTCATTACATATCCAACCACCACGAGTGGCCAAACTGAAATATAGACGGATTCCGCCTATTCGCCCTTCATCCCATGACATTTATGGCCACGGTTCAGTGTGTTCACAGGGTCATTCTTGGTGTGAAATGGGAATTAGGATGACACTGACTAAGCCATCCTGGCAACGAAAATTTCAGATTTGTGAAAGAAATCAGTCATGTGTTCTGAGCCAAAACCCTAATTCAGGGTGATAGGTACTCTCGTATACCAAAATACTGCCCTCTTCTCCAGCAGTTTGTGGGAAAATGCATCTGTCTGATGTTGCGCCACACTACTTGGTCATATGGTTTATGTTTATCAGTTACTTAGTCAGGTTGATTATACCAGTATTTTGAGCGCAGATCTGAACACTGCATCTCAGCCGTGGCAAATTATTTTCTGGGGCGTGAGAATGCATTTCTTAAATCTGATTAGTTATGCTTCGCTAAATCAAACGTGCATGGTGCTGTCAAGACTCGATTTCTGTTGATAACTTTAAGTAGGCTCAGAATTTAAAAGACACATCTCAGAGGCACTTAACCTCGTATTCGGGAAAATGTTCTCGTCATGGCCTCGTAACAAAATCTATGAAAACATCCAATTCTATTTTTCTACAGAACCTTACAGATCGGACAGAATGACATACAAATGTCGCAACCCTTTCGAGGCTCTCAGCTCAGGAGTCACCAGATCCCGGAGGGGTTCACATCTCTCTGGTCTGCACCTCAAAGCATCTAAAGCCATAGCTGGGTGTTTCAAGTCCAACCGCTCTGATGCTCTGCCTTAAAGGTGAGACGAATTAACCCTAACCCCTACATGAAAAACAAACATACGGTGCCAAGAGGATGTGTCAGCTGTCTCTTGTGGCCCATAGCAAGACTGCTAGGCCTCCGCTGAGTTAGACTTGCATATCATATCATCAAAATCACCCACATCCTCTAACCAAGAAACAAACCCACAAGCCAAGACTTCAGAGTTAACCCGCCATCATCTCAGACCTACTCTTGAAGCACATTGCAACAAAAAGAGTCACAACAGACTCAACAAATGGACACAGACAGAGCAGTCACATACTGAACACTGAAACGGCCTGCATGAAAGAGGGTACAGCAAGGGAGCTCTACGAAGAAACAAATTCTACGGAAAGGGTTTACTCAGAAGTCCTATTTGTTGACCCAAAAGCTGCACGGTGCGGCGCTACCTTGCAAACATTAGGGTTTTATTTCAACCTCGAAATCTAGGGTTTGTTTCCATAATAGGTCGAAGCTCCATATCTACGAACATCTATGGTCGTAACAAGATGAATCTCCGGAAACACAACAAATGTTTGAAGTGAACAATCTGACACTGCAAAACATGTTCAAACTTTGTTGAAAAAATTGTGAAATAATTGCGGTGTTTGTGATTGACTACTGTATACACATGAGAAGGTTTCAAGGCAGTTCGTAGATTGCTGCACATGTCTGATTGTGAAAGCAATAAATTAAAATGAAATAATTGATGTGGAACTAAACCATTATATTCATGCAATTGAAGAGTTGTTTTGTGGTTGTAAAACTGACTTGATAAATCGTATGATGATAAAGGTGATGAGGACATTTTAAATTCAAAACATAAAGCGTAATCACAAATTTTTCAAGTTCAAACCATGATTTAAAGTTTACTGTAATGTGTTTCAAAATTGTGCAAAATTTGTTTAAGAGAGAGATTTTAATTGCTTCTGGTTGAAAGAAGTGAAATTCGTACTTCTACACCTACCAGCGTTTGTCTGAAGTAAAATATTTCATGGGCATTTTTGAAATTTCTTTTACTCTACTTAATTTCTAAATCATTTGGAGAGTAGTTTTATTGAGACGATTACTTGAATTATTTACAAAAAAAAAAAAAAAAAAAAAAAAAAAAAACTAACCATTAAAAAATCATCATAATATATTGAGAGGAATAAGTTATAAAAAGAGAGGATTCAAAAGTAAAGGTGTATTTGAGTGCAAAATTAGAGGATTCTTGACCAGAACAAATAACTTTCAAACATATGTATTGGGAAACAGTTATTAATGCAAAAAAAAAAAAAGAAAAAAAAAAAGAAGATATTATGTTTGATTAATTTAAAGTCCACGTACTCCTTCATAATTCTAAAGCTGATTAAAAAATTGAACTAGTAAATATAAATGTCAAGTATATCTATTAAGGTGTATTTTGTAAATTAAAGAGTCATGTAAAACAAAAAGAAGTTACAATGAGAATGCCACACAAGATAGAAAAGAGGTGCTTTTAATATTTAAAAAAATAAAAATAAAAATAAAAAATCATATTTTACAAGTTATTTGATCTTGACTTGATCTTAGCAGATTTTTTTTTTGGATATTATATCAAGGAAGTCAATGCAATTGGTAATATGTTGTAATGAGAAGGTAACAATGAGTAAATTAGAAACTAGTTGGACCTCTCCAAATGATTAATATTAGAAGAAGACTAACTCATGGAAGTTGTTTGTTTCGACAAAGAAAACTAAATATAAATTAACCATTCCAAAATCATAAAGAAATTATGTCAAAAATTCTAGGTTTTTTGTATCACCAAGCTTGGTGGTAGAAAAAATCTTTTTTTTAAGCAAAGTGTATTACAAAATTAAAGTGATATAAAAATACAAGTGGTTTTAAAGAACTCTTACTAATTAAACCAAAAGATATTATTAGAATCAAAATTTAAATAAAAAAATTTGTTAGAAATAAGTTATAATGTAAATATTAGTCATCTTTAAGAACAGAGAAACAACAAACTTCAAATACATATATTGAAAAGAATAATAAATTAATTTATTACAAATTATTATATTAAATATTTATTTAATTTTATAATAATAATAATAATAAATTAATTTTTGGATACTACTTTATTATGTTGTATTGACCTAAATCAGAGATATTTAAAAAATAAAAATCATAAAGTTTTAGAAACCATGTAATGTTTAAGATTTTTATTATGCAAATTGCTAAAAACTCCATTTGCATTGTATAGTTTGTTTATTAATATTTTCCATCCTTAATAACATATATTTCTTGATAAATAATAAATTGTGGCTTTTATATTTTTAATATCTTAGTTTATTTTAAACCATATATGAAAAAAAAAAAAAAAAAAAAAAAAAAAAAATCAACTTTTAAAAAACAACTAAAAGATAAACAATTTTACACAAATAGTAATATAAATAATATTAGGCAACAATTGATGGATTTTTTGAGGCATCTATTGACAAATAATGGCATTTCATTGAATAATAAGAAGATAAAAGAAACCTAAGAGTTGAAGTCATTGCCTACTATCTAAATGATATTATAAACTAAGTGTAAGAAAGAAGTTATAAAATCTTGTCCAAACTTGTATTAAATAAATCATCAATTTTTTTTATAAAAACATATTAGCTTGGTATAAAATTTATCAAAAAAAACGTGTATTGTAATAATTTATAAGCTACACATATACCAAGTGTTATTTTGTTAGATTAAGTTTTAAAAATCACAATCACATTTTGGTACCACTTCTTTAGAAATATACATATAATGTTATTTAGCAATATATTCATTAGTAATTGGATGCCAAACCAAGTCTTAAACTAATATTTGAAGAAATTGGGAGTATAGACTAAAATAGAAAGGTTTATTATATAAGTATAATACAATCTTTTAAATTTTAACAATATATCCAGCAACCATTTAATTTATCTTTTAAATGTGGTTTCTAGGTTGGATCCACTTCAAATCTTTGACTTAGTGACAAGGAATACACAATCACATCTTAAGTTTAATTAAGAAGATAAAGACTTCATCAAAATAAAATAAAAATACTTTTAAAAAAATACATAAATGCCATCAAGAAAGACCAAGAGTTAGTATAAAAACAAATAAACATTGAAAGACAAAACATAAAAAATGACCATAGACTTATAAGCATTATTGAACGCTAAGAATTCTACAATGTTGGAGGAAGTAATATCAAAATACATGTGCAAATTTGTATATCCTTCTTTAAAAATGAAATCTTGTAAATAATGCTTTCGAGATGAAGTTTTTTGCTCAAATAACAATTAAAGAATTAAAAAAGAAAAACATCTGAATAATAATAATAATTACAAAAAAGAAAAAAACGGAGAGAAGAACAAAACACACAATCAAGTCACAAAGTTACTACGAGATTGAATCAACTTCTATCAATAAACCAGGACAATACAGAAAAATCTACAGAAAATTGTCATACCCTAGAACCCAACTGTTGCAAGTTACAGTTCACACTGATCTTCGAATCACATATTTTTATTTGATTTGTACACGTCACACGAATTAGATCCAACTCATCAGAGAGCACACATCCAGCACTGTCGCACAGAAATGATGTACCGCGAATAATATTAAAATAATAAACAATTGCAATCGTTTCAATGATTCTCTAGAAACTGTGTTTTTTTTGTTTTTTGTTTTATTTTTTTGCTATTTCAGGGTCAACTATTGCTCAACGAAGACCGTGGTAACGATGAAAAAAAAAAAAAAAAAAAAAAAGCGATGTGGATCAGATGGATTAGACCAAAGCATCAAGCACTCGGCAACCATGTTGCAGTGATTGTGGGTGTGCCGACAATGTTCCATCTTCACCACAGCACCACCATCATGCTCCACAAGTCAGTGAATATGCGCATCTTTCGGTGTTTGTCTTCGCTGAAGGCTTTCGCTGCAGACGTTGCCACCATGAGAGTTTCGAGAGTTGGACCTGAACCTGAAAAGGTGGCGGTATGCCAGGTCCAAGTCGCACCCCTACACTTTATCAGTGATATTTGTGCTGGGGAAAATGGTAGAGAGGGAACGGTGGACTATCGGATTATAAAAGGAGTTTGTGTCGTTAGATTTTTGCTGAGAATTGGCACTTGAGTATCCTGGTTATTGATGCTGATTGGCAGCTGAGCGTTGAACAGAATCTACTGCGTCAACACCTACATGTCTCTGATGGCCACCAGAAGATATGGTGCATAAGTTTAAATATTGTTTGAATAACTAGTGGCTTTGACGGCTGACCATGAGTTCGGAGGATCTGGGTTTGAGGCGAGGTCTGAGTCGCCAAGGCCTTGAGCAACTAAGGTCTTGAATCACTAGGGGGAATATACTCTGGTTCGATGTCTTTAAAAAGGCATCACAGTAGAGGTTTGTTTCACAGGCTGGATAGATCAAATGTTTTCCAGACTTCGTCGGAGCGATTCCGGATTTCAAGTCGATTGTGTGTCAGTGCAGAACCTGTCATGTCTTGCTCAATACTTTTGTTGCTTGATCTAGACTAATCGGTTACTAGACTTGACAAGTTGTTAAACCTGGTGTCGATTACCGCCAGTTGGTTCTTCTGATAATTCCTCGGTCCTTGCTTCATCGTAATTGGCAAATTTGTTCTGGATGTTGTACACTCTTCCGGGTCACTGCGAACATAACTCTCCGCAGTGTTTTACAAAACACTGCAACAGAGGTATTCGGCTGTGGCTAGGCGGGAACAGAGAATGGCTTCTCCGATCAAAAGCCCACCACTTCCTCAATCGTGGAAATGTTGCGTCGCGCTTGCCTGCAACTTGTTGGTCTTGATGATGGGCTCAACCGAAGCTGGCAGGGGATTAAATGAAGATGAACCACGGCTGAAACTCCGGGCGTACACTGATGATACCAACAGGCCTAGACATGCTCCCCCAGCTCAATCTTACCTGGTTTCAGACGGTAGCTGGGTAGATTGTGTACCCATCGAGGGACAAATCGCAGCTCATCACCCTTCCCTCAGAGACCACATTATCCAGTTAAAGCCGTCGAAATCTATCGAATCTCGCCCTTTCCGAAGCGGGGGATCGCATCCACAATTATTTGCTCGGGAGCATGGCGGTTGCCCCGACGGCTACATTCCCGTTCAACGGCGCCACATCAGCCGCGTCCGTTCGCGGAAAACTCAAAGCCCGCAAAGCTCTGGTACTCCTGCAGCTGGCGGCGTAGACACTCATGAGTATGCCGCAACAGGCATGCCGGTGGTACCCGGTGCTTACTATGGAACTTCAATTATCTCGAGTGTAAATGCTCCCACCGTTGCAGATCCATCAGGTTTCAGCCTGTCCCAGCTCTGGATCGCTGATGCCATATCTCCAGGCTTCATTCAGTGCACAATCGAAGTCGGTTGGCAAACGTATCCCAATCGACACAAAAACAACCAGGAATTTGCTCCTCACCTTTTCGTATTCTGGACTGCGAACGGTTACAAAGGATTAGGATGCTACGATCTGGATTGCGCCGGCTTTGTCCAAGTCAACAACAGGTGGGTGATCGGTGGCGCCATGCCGTCCTACACCACTCTTGCAGAATTGTCTTATGAGGTGCAAGCCGAAGTTTTCACTGCAGTGCAATACGACCCAACCCAGGGTAACTGGTGGTTATATCTCAACAATGCGCCGATTGGGTACTGGCCAGCGGCGATTTATGGTCCCACCTGTATGCAGGGGAGCGCAAGCAAAATACAGTGGGGAGGAGAGATCGATTATTCCAGAAATAGTTCGGCTCACACGAAGACTGTGATGGGCTCCGGATTATTTCCTCTCTATGGCTACCCTCTCGCTGCATATATCAGAGACATCACGTACGCGGATGTAAGGACTGGATATACTGGCGTGCCCGTCAATCCTGCGGTTCTGATGGTTCCAGACAATTTGCAGCGAACAGATCCCAACTGCTACGATATTTCAGTTCAGATGGGGAACAGGTTGAATTGGGGGACTTACTTTTTTTTCGGTGGACCAGGAGGACTCAATCCTGCTTGTGTAGGCAGCCTTTAGTGCCGTTGGAAGCACGAATTGGATTTTAGACATCAGCAATTGGTTGGGACGGGATTAGAAGTGTGTAATTGGATGGTGACAAACTGTACTTCGAATGTACCTGGAAGTAGGCGAGGTTTAGAACAGTCTGCGGTTGAATGTACACAGCACTCAGCAAATTCATATGCAGAGAGTTTAATCTACCTTACATTGTCTTCTTGCAAAGAGCGGTGAAAACTGATGCTCTCATTTCCTGAAAGTCAATAACTGCACCGCTCTTGCAATTGTGACCAAGCTCGTTGTGGGTCAAAAAACTTAACTGCTGCAAAATACCGCTATCATAAACAGCGGCGCTCTGACGGCACTTTACCCCCTCACTCCAACAGTGAAAACCGTAGGATGGACAACTTTTCACAATATCATAACATTTCCAACATGGTAGATTCCTACTTTACCTGATCGAAGAAAATGCATCTTGTCGGCCGAGCACTGGGCTTGATTCCAGCTGTTCCGAATTCTAGCTTAAACTTCTCGCAGAAGTTGTCACTCCGTCCCTGGTGATACTATGCCAATACAAGCGAAATTGTCGCTAGCCTCTCGGGACTAAGCTCGCCTGGCGCGGCTGCGAGCGGCACCACGACAGACCCGAATCACTGCAAACACAAGACGCTAAATAAATCGAAACTTTCATTTCCAATCACTCGCATGAACGTTGACACACACACACACACACAACTCCGGTGAGGGTCATTCAAGTATCGATCCACGGGGTGAAAATCTAATCAGCAGCCATGCTCCGATCCCATCGCTCAATGAACTCATAGTTGCACTCCACTGTAACTGCACAAGCAACCATATCATATTACCATGGATCTTCTTCTTTGCTCATCTTACAATGCTTCAGAATACAACAGAAGCAATGTTGATTTTATTTTTTTGCAATTACGTTCCTGTTCTTTTTGAATTGAAGATACAAAAGTATTTTATATCCAGTAAGGAACCGTAGCCATTTTTTTTTAACTATTTACAAACTTGGGATTCAATACTGGAACTTATGGCTAAAGAATGTGGTTTTAGATGCTTTTCAACTGCTCATAGTGTTTTTAAATAATAATTTTTGTTCACTGAATGAATGTTGATTCCATCTGAACAAAAACTGCAATTGTTGATATATTTGACTTTACTATATACTATTAAGTTTAACTTCCTTTTGCACATGCACAACAAAAATCATGTGGAAGTTAAATATTTTAAGCTGTTTTACAAAATTGAATAGAAGGATTATTAGTGTTTAATTAAAAGTTCATAACTCCATATTAGCTAAATATAGCTTTATTTTCTTTTAAATGAAGTGGTGTGATATTAATACTTTTAGCTTAAATGAAGTTCGAAGAATTAAATCTAAAAGACAATTTTCATTTTCAATTGTTAAGCAATGATGTATACAAATTATTTATTGCTGATTTATATAGAAGTTTTAGATATCAATAAAGATAAGTAAAAAATATCAAAAGAGATTTTTTAGTGTTGCTTTAAAAAATATTAAATATAAAAAATCAAACAAAAAAAATTCTTGAATTATAACTTTATTATCCAAATTATTATTTGTACATGGATATTATTTTTAATAAGCTTATGACTTTTATTTTTCTTATAATACTATTATTATATATATATATATATATATATATATATACACACTAAAATATAAGGAGATGAATCATTTTGTTAATTATTTTAAAAATATTATAAGTAATCCTTCAATTAAAGCATAGCAATTGGAAGTAGTAACATATCTTAGACAAGAGAAGCGGGGGGGGGGGGTGGGTGTAGTTCAACTTTAAAGATGTATCTAAATCTCTGATTTCTAGTTTATTTGCTCTAAAATAAGTTTTTTTGAAATTTTAAAGATATTCTAGTTTTCCTAAGAATCTATTGTAGATAAAGCTTGGTGTCTTTTTTTAGCTAATTTTATTTTTATCAATTATCTTAAATAATATGATTGATTTTTCTTTTCTTTTAGATTACTTCTCTTATATAAAAATTCAATCATTGCATTTTTTTTATATTTACCATATACATAGTTATATTATTTATGGCCATAGTACTCTTATGTTTTTAACATAGATGACTACTTTTCCAAAAATTGCTTAGTAGAAGTTGAATGTTGGCTAAAGCCCATTGCTTAGGCCTTAACAATTAAAGTGGTGTATGTATCTACCTCCCCATTTTGAAATGTATTGTATTATTGTGCACTTCCAAAATCTATATATCACTCTTTTTAAGATTGTTGGATTGTAAAGAACGCAAAAGTTAATAATTTTGGTTCATGTTTTTTATCTTTAGAAATTAATTGTAATTTCTTTATGCCGTGTAAGACATATGGATATTAATTTCTTCTTTGATTGTATCTTCACTTATGGTAATATCCACTTTATGTTGAGATTAAAAAATTCTACTTTATTCTATTTAGTAATTTAAATTAGATTAAATAAAATATATTTTAAAAATAGTTCTGTACATGTGTTGATATTATACAAAAAAAAAATTATTAACAAGAAATAATTAGATTAAATTTTGATTTATTGACTATATCAAAAAATATTAATAAATTATTATATAGATTGGAGATCCTACCATACTACTACCTTGTATTGATACATAATTGAAGATTTTTTGCTAGTTTGCTTGAGTTTTTTTTTAAAAAAAATATTAAGAATTATAAAGATAGGATCCTTCTTTAATATATAAGTTGATTTGCTTGTTGAATATATATTTTAGATTAATAATAGTTTAATAGAAAAAAAACTCTATCTTCTCTTTTTATTTGTCTTGAGGTATTAAAATTAAATATATTAACTAATCAACATTGTTATTGTAAAATAATCTAATCCAACCTTTGATTTTAAATATATATATATAGATCTTATATATATATTTGTAATTTATTAATCTATATATAAATTAAAAAAATAAAACATCTTATATTTGTCAATTTATTAGAAAGATAGAGAACTTAATCTCAATAGTTTATTATTTTATAGAACTAACCATAGTACCACTTTTTAGGCCTTTAATTTGTTGAATGTCAATTCTATGAAGTCAAATTGTCATATTGCTTGATATTGTGGTACTAATTAGAGTTAAATTTGGTTCATTCTAGAGTAGGAATTTTAACATATAGTATAATCCATAAAAAGATTTATATTTAAGATCTTGTAATTGTTTCTTTTTCTTTTTATAAGAAATTTCTTACCATATTTTTAATAGCATTTATGGCACAAATGGATCCATTTCAAATGATGATAAAATAGACTATAGATGCAAGGATTATATAATTTATTATTAAAATGCCTTCTACTAAGCGTAACAAATGTCTACATTACTTAGATAAATATAAATAAATAGAAGTAGATAGAAACATGTTAGATAGATAATATCTTTCTTAAGAAACTTTGATGAAGTTTCTAAGATGTAGATAAGATATTTAGACTCCTATAGATATATCATGTAGCTATTAAAACTTGTCTTATAAGTTTCATATTTTTATAAAGTTGCATTAGAAGCAACCTACAATTTGATACTTGAGCCACAAGCCTTATAGTTTCTAAGAAGCTTCCATAAAACTTTCTTGGTAGCTAATGTATATAGAAGCAAGAATGAGTCTATGCTTAATCTTGTCAACACTATTCTTATATTCAAATCTTAATTCAAGACTCTCTAGTTTCTTTGTAATTGACAATAGTCATTATAGTTTTTTATTTTTTATTTTTATTTTTATTTGTTTCTTTTCTGTCTTTTAATGACATAAGAGGATATTATATTCTCAAAGTTCTATCCAAATTCATATCCTTAATACTTAGTTGAAATAAGTAAAATACTAATATTTAAAATATTTTAACTTTTTAGACATATAATATCTTAATTTGTGAAACTTCAAGATCAAGTAGAAATAGAATGTCAAAGCATATATTTAAATTATTTTTATTTGTCTAGCTCTATTGGTATTTAGTAGTCTCTAAGAACTTGGATTGTCAAGCATATTATATGGCAATTGATTTATACTAATTAACATCTAATCCATAAGAAAGATTGAAAATTTTGATAATTTTTAAAGAAACTTCTATACTAGATTTTGATCTATTGAAAAAAATAAATAAAGTGATTATTATATTGATTGATGATTAATTAATTTAAATTCTTTTTTAGCAATAATTTCTTGATGACATAATGTTAGATTGTTAATTTAAGATTTAAATTTAAAATTTCTTTAAAAAAAAAAAAAAAAAAAAAAAAAAAAAGATATAAGAGTCTATAGAACATCCTTGCCTAAATCTTTTATAAATTAGGAATTGAAGAAAGGTGACAATTGAGACTTAAGTAACTTGAGTCTTTATCTTATATATAGAAGTTTTATTATTTTAATAAACTATAGTCCAATACACATGGCTTCTATAACTTTAAAGATAAAACCTCAATTTATACAATTGTACATTCATATAAAGTCAAGTTTAAAAAAAAATATGTCTTGTTTTAATATGTCTAATTCATAGCTTCATGTTCAAAGACTACATTGTCTAAAAGATATTGTAGAAAAAAAAATGTTGTTTGATCCTAATTAATAAGTTAAAATAAAATTTATTGGATCTTTATTTGCAAAACATTAGAAAATATTTTATTTGTAGAATTAAAAAGCATTATAGAGCAATCATTTTTTAGATTTTGTTTTTTGTTTTTTTTATTTATAAACAATTGATGTGATTAATTCTTGTATAATGGTTTGAGAGAAAATTTTGCTATCCAAAGAATCTTTAATTATGTGAAGATAATAATATTTGATGGCATTCTAAAAGATATTGAAGAATTCAATTCTAACATCATCCAATCTTAGTACTATGCTTCTTGCTAAGGCTTTAATTGATTTGTGTAAGTCTTTTTACAATAGAATTTGTTCTAATAAATTTTACATACTACCTTTTCATATTCTAAAATAAGAGGTGATAGTAGAAATGAGTATCTCAAAAAAAAGACTAAAGGTCCTTATTTTTTTATAAAATTTAAAAAATAAATAAAATATAATTTAAGTCATTTTTATTAATTTATGTTGAATATATCCATTGGTATTTATAAGGTTGTGAAATTTGGATATTGGACGTTTATTACTTAACTACTTATAAAATTCTTTGAAACAAGATACTACTAATACAATTTATTTAATTCTAACTCTAATTCTTTATCTATTTGCCTTTTTTTTTAGATCAAATGATATTAAGATATCTTGTTGAAATTTGAGTTCACTTTGTATACTAATGTTGAGTGGATCTAAATGCAAACAAGATTTTTGCAATCAAAATTTGGTGGTAAACAATATAATTTCTATGGCATTTCCAAAAATCTTGCACCAAGATTTTAACTTCTTTTTCTTTTTAATATCTAAATACAAATTGATTTGAATAGAGAAGATAATAAGTAGGTGGTTATAAAAAGAAATATGAATCTTAATCTGATATTCTAAAATATGAGAAAATAAAAACCAAGAAAAAATATAAAACATATAAATTCTTGATAAAATCTTAATTTCATCTCTTTTGTTGTGCCAAAATAAATTACTAGGTTGAAAAAAACAAAATGATCTTATAAGTCAAGTGTTCTTTAAATCCACCTTAGGAAGTTTTTTCCAATGAGAATATGTTCATGATTCAATGAGGAAATTTATTCTTTGGCCTCTTTGTTATATTTCAATTAGATAGGGAGGACTAGAGATAGTCCTATAGTCTATTTTTATCTTAAAAGTCATTAAAAATATTTATATATGTAAACCATATAATATTTATGGATGTATTTTTTATAGTCAATAATAGTATTCTATCATCTAATAAAGAACCAACAAAATAAACTGCATGAGTATGAAAACAATTCACAAGTATACTTACACTATTATTTTTTTGATCCATCTTTGTTATAGTTGTATCTAAGAGCAACTTCTAAGATATGACATGTAACTTCCTTGCATAATGTGTCACCTAATTCTTTTGTATTAATGTTACTTAACATGTATTCTTCTAACAATATGATATCTAAAGATGGTTGAAAGAATCTAAAATAATTCCATAATAAATTTCCTTCAAAAAATTATAAAGCGCTCCTATGTTGTAAGAAATAATGTTTAATTTCATGTAAACAAATTAAAAAATCAAGCAAGGATATAAAATTATATTTGGATGAAATTGTATATTAAATAGTGACCTTGACATTGGTTTTGGAGATATGAGAGGCAATAGTGCACCTTGCTATAATAGCCATTGTTTTCTTCCTTTATCTCATTGACATGGTCAGACAGCATTGTATTTTCCGTTCTCTTTCAACAAATATATCCATCTCATCCATGGATGAAGTATATATACATCCATGGATGAAGTACATCTACATCCATGGATTAATTGCAAAGTGCATTTGTTGGTGTTTGTGGGCTTAGCCATTGGCTCAAGGACGTTGCCACTTTCTCATAAGGCTTAACAAGCACTCAGGTCTAACCCATGAGATGAGCCTACAAGTAGTAAGAAATCCATTGTCAAAGGCCACAACGGCTATCACCCCTCATTCCGCTTTTTGTTGATTCTTCCGACATTGAATCTAGATTTGATGTTTGAATGGGTCCTCTAGCATCGTTAATTCAAACAACTTGTCTTGGACTTACTCCAAAAAGTCTAAGATTTAAATAGGAAAAACAAAAATAAACAAACAAACATACAAAACAAAACAAAAGAAAAAGGATTACAATCAATTGTGTGAAGCATGTCTAAATTTGAAGGCGTCTACATGTGTTAGAATTGCAGATCTGATCATCAAGAACATACATTATTGGAACCTTTCCATAGAATCACAGAGCGCTATCCTGTGATTCTGATATCCCTAAATCTGGCCCTGGTAAAGTTATAGCAAGCTTCCCTGTAGTTCTGGATACCGTTATCGCTTGTAACCTTGCCGGCTGCACCACCAGGCAGCAATACAACAAGATCCTCCATGTAATTTATGTAATTTATGTAAGCAACTGCAGATTTGTTGACTTCATACCCGGCATCCAAGACAACATCCAACGTGGTACGAAACCAAGTCGGTGAGAAAGGGCCCAAAGTCCCAGAAACGGTGTGAACCGCTTGCACAGCGAGACCGACACAATGCGCATACGCCATTAGCCACCACAGTGCGTGTGTTTGAGCCTATGTGTTCTACCGTGCACTTGATAGTGCAAAAACCTTGTATAAAAAACATTCCCTTTCCTCTAGGATCTCAAGACGGCAGAATCCAGCACAAATTTTGATAATCTACAAGCGATTCCTCAGTGAAAGCTCTCAAGGCTTCTAAAACATGAGTCTAAGACGATACCTCTGTTATACCACCCCATTCGCAGCGCAGCAAAAGTTCTATTCATGCCAAAGATTTTTCAATTCCAAGAGGGAATGACAAGTTGTCGCATATGAGGGTCATTTCTGCAAAACATAGACGAAAGCTCTCTGTGATTACCGTTGTAATGATACATATCCCATTACTTACAGCATAGGAGCAAGAGTAGGCACAATACCCTGTCAATTCGTGTAGCAACACACAATCATATTACATCAACCAACATACCTTTGGGCATTCCACCTTTGTCCTCACTGTTGAAGCACCTGTTTCGTGGTTCACGTATGCCTTTCAAGATTTGAGTACAACCCTTAAAAGTTCGTGAAATACTTGCACAGAAAAGGACATGCTTGATGTTGGAACCACAAATTTCTGTCCACGAATTCAGAGATTGTGGGCACGCTCCCCCACAAAAAAAATCACGTCTCTCAACAGAAGCAGCAGCATGGAGTAGATTTTGCGAATAGATCCCTGTTAACATGACTGCATCAGTAAAGTATCACCAATATCAGCTTATATACAAGTGTTCAAATCTTAGATTTTAAAATATTCAGCAGCTAGATTGGACCACTTCCAAACCTCGAGGGGTTGACTCTCTTGAAGACAGAAAGTGTCAACACATTTTACTGACAGGCACAACCGGAGCTGTGTAGTTTCCAGGCTTTGATCCAGCATTTCAAATAATACTATTTTACTGTACCAAAATGTTTAGACAATTATACAAAATAACAGATATACAAAACCAAAAACTAGCAGCTATGACTCCCTGCTCCCTACGAAACATATCCATGCTTATGCACGATTTACTATTCGCCAGCCAAACATCAAAAATCAACGGTCGACTTTCAATAGTGAGACACTAGTACTACACAAAATACAATACGAGCAAGAAGCAACGAGGATCTTAAAACGGTTCACTTACATTCTAGACAAAACAAAGGAAGGTTGTATACTCTTAATGTCATCTGGAAGACTTGATGGTCTTGGACTGCTTTCTTGCAAGAAATCGAGCACGTGCAGCATCGACATCTACAGGACGTGCTTCCTGATCAATGGAATTCGATGCAATAGTTTTTTTCTCTCCTCCTGAGATTGTCTCCTTTTGGGACTCATGAGCACTCAGCCCACTGAGGCTCCGAACATTAATGTTCTGTAGCTTTTCCAAAATAGGGACCACCCACTCTTTCTCAACAACACAAACATGACGTAGGAATGGGCGCGTGCTGGCCATAAGCTCGTGGTACAGTATCCACTCAGGATACAGACCATCTTCATCCACCTGGAGGGGACTAGTTGCCGGATGGAGCTGAACCAGCTGAGATTTGTTGCCAACAGTATGATACCCATTATGTTTGGGCATTCGTTGCGCCAATCTACAAGCGTACCCTTGACATAAAGCTTTCCGCAATGAACGCGCACTCTTGATCTTTTGCATGGCCTCATCATCCTCAAAAATTTTCCTTGACGTGATAAGGGCTAGTTGACGTCTCACATCCTTGGCAAAGAGCATAGATCTGATATTCAAATTGTTGCTTCTACACCATTTGATATCAAAATTGTTTTTCTTCCACAACTCATAAATTTGCAAGTACTGCACATGATCCCCGTAATTATTTCCGTTTGGCAGCTGCTGATCCTCTCTAGACCTCTTTCTATCTTCACCTTTCTTCGGTCCTTGCATGAAGATCGTTTCAGCGGAAAGCATGGCAGCCACAGTCAGGGCTTGGGAAAGACAACCAAGGTCCTCAGCAGCCAATAAAGTCCTTCCTAGAGCAGGTTCCAATGGCAGCTCGGCAATACGCTTGCCGAGGGCAGTAATCTTACCATCTGGACCGATAGCATCAATCGCGAACAGCTGGCGTAGAGCATCTTCCAGTGACACTCTCAATGGTGGATCGATAAAGTCGAAGTGCAGAATATCCACGTTTGGCAGATCCAGAAACTTGAGATGTAATACAGCGCCCGTGAGAGATGACCGTTGAATTTCTGGAACAGTGGCTGGAAGAAACTCCTCTTCAAATGCAGACATCGGATAAAGGCGGTAACACTTGCCTGGACGCGTCCGCCCTGCTCTACCTGCCCTTTGAGTGGCCTGCACCCTACTTATGCGTACAACAGAAAGTGAGTCCATGCCAGTGTTGGGATTATAGTTCCGTTGCTTCACGAATCCAGGATCAATCACATACACAACACCGTCCACAGTAAGGGACGTCTCTGCAACGTTGGTTGCCACAATAATGCGCCGGCAATTGGGAGGGGCCGGTTGAAATACCCGAGACTGGACCTCTGGGGCTAAAGATGCGTGTAGAGGAAGTATTATGGCGTCAAGGCAGGAACCCTCCTCCAGCATGAGAACCCTCTCTTCCAGCATCTTGAGAGCCTTCTCTATCTCATCCTGTCCAGTCAGAAAAATTAAAATGTCCCCTTCAGGTTCTCTAACATGTACATCAATGGCTGTCTCTACAGCAGACTCCAAGTAGCTGCTAGGCACCTCCGTGCTGTAAAGGAGTTGCACAGGATATAATTTGCCAGGAACGTTGATAACAGGACAACCGTAAAAATACTCAGAAAATTTCTGCCCGTCAAGAGTGGCAGATGTAATGATCACTTTCAATTCAGTATCCCGATTCTGAGCAATACGCTTCAACAGGCCAAGCAATATGTCTGTATTCAAACTGCGCTCGTGAGCCTCGTCAAGAATGATGACAGAGTACTGCTTGAACTCGTAATCAAACAAGCATTCACGAAGCAAGCAACCATCCGTCAAGTAGTTTATGAGTGTATTTTTGGATGTTCGGTCTTCAAACCGAATAGAATATCCCACTTCGTCCCCTAGCTGAACATCCATTTCCCAAGCCACACGACGTGCAACAGAAACAGCAGCCACTCGCCGAGGCTGAGTAACACCAATCATGCCTTTCTTCGTGTATCCTGCTCGGTGCAGAATCTGCGAAAGTTGGGTGGTTTTACCCGAACCGGTCTCGCCAATGACCACGACAACACTGTGCTTGGCCACAGCCTCCACAATCTGCTCCTCATACTGGTTTATCGGCAACAGCTTGCGCCCCTCCATCGCAATCAATTATCCACTTCGGTGTAAATGCATAAATCAATACCGCAAAGAGTTGGAGCAATTAATCATCTTAAACGATTAGTATACGCCTGAAAGAACAAAACGCACAAACATCAACTCCTGACATTTCGAAAACCCTAACCCTAAAAAACGGTGACAAAAGCGTAATCGAAAAGAACCCACACCGATCTAAATTGATACACTATAGACAACACCATACCTTCATCGCTCAAATTACTGCAAAGCTAAAATTTATCATGCGCGGCGCAGGATTCTGAAAAACTCACGCAAAAATTCACTGCCCACGCACAATAACGTCAAGAGGCAAGACATGTCTCATTCAGAAGCAGAACTGCGAAACGCCGATGGTAATCCATCTCCAAAACCCCAAAACCCAGTTCATCAAATCTAATCTAAGACAAGCAACACAAACCTGGTCACATGAAGAGCATATAGAAATCAAACACCACGACTGCATGCAGCGCAATACATTACCCAATAAGGTTTCACTTCCCCCTCAAAGCCGAGGCCTATTCACAGCCAATTAGATCAACAATTGGTTGTCTTCACGAGGACAAACATCAAAACGATAGCGAACAATGTTAAAAGTCTCGTTTTGGTTGATATGAACACCCCACCCCGTTTGACCTAATTATGTTAATCCCATTCTCCATACATTTAGAAAGACTGTGTTGCCATTTAGTTCATTGAGTTTTCCATGGCATGATCAAAAGCATATTGTTAGTGAAGGTTTCTTTGTTGCAATTCTAGCACAGTGTTTGAGCACAATTGTGAATGAGAAACAAAGATAATGGAAGTGCTAGAAAATATGAATCCATCATAAGTCTATTTATATAGTTTGAGGTTATGTGCAGAAAGAGTTACACTTGTATGGTTTCACTTGATTGCTTTTGTCAAAACTGTACGTGATTTAAATTTTCATCTGCTCCAATGAGTATTCAAATGTATATATTTTATGATTATTTTGTTTTTTGGTTTTTAAAATGTATTCTACTTTTCTTTTTTTCTTTTTTGTTGTTGCTCCTTCATGTGTATACGTGTGAGATGAAATATCTCTGTCAACTTCATAACAATAGTTAAAGTCATTACCATTCCTTTATTGGTTACCTCCGTAGGTAGATTAATCAAATTCGCTGTTTTACCTAGCTATTGCCTTAGTCTTTTATTCAGGGTCCTATATTGACGTAGGAAGTCTCATATTAATGAGGCTGAAAGTAGTAGCACTCAGCGATTTTTTTTTTTTTTTTTTTTTTTTTTTATATATATTTTCCAATTTGGTCTTGGAATTTGAATTTTTTATTCTTTTTATTTTTTTATTTTTTAAAGTGACATATCTCACAAAATAGATTTTTTCTTTCCATTTGATTGATTGATTGATTTATTATTTATAACTTTTACAACTTATTGTAGCTACATTTCTATCTTAAATTTAGCACCATTTTGTTTCATATTTTATTAATTTTTAACTTCTTTGGCATAATACTTTGTAGTCATAAAATGAGAATTTTAAAAGGTAATAATACTCCTCTCTCTCTCAAAAAAAAAAAAAAAATTGCACATTAAATTCTTTCTATCCATCTTTTTATTATATGTTTACAATATTTTAAGATATTTAATTTATCTCCAAAAAACATTGAATTATTCTCTAGAATGCATTCAAAATCCACTTCTTCTTGGAGTACATTGCAATGGCATAAATAGACCATTAGACATACACCATAAATTGGTGCTGGAATGCAAAGGCAAATGCAATGAAAGAGAATTTACCTTGAACAAGAAATCTATTACATAATAAAAACAAACCTATACATAAATATTTGGGATTACACACAAGAAAGCCACCAAAATGGTTAAGGCTAATGGAAGAACTCTAGTGCAGAATAATAGTCAAATCAAGTTGTACAAAGTGACAGGTCAAGTCCCTACATGTAGATTCCTTAAATAAGGAGAATATTGCATTGCAAGTTGTAAGGAAGGCACAACACCAAAACAATATGCCAATACTAACTTGGTTGTGGTTTCTGCGCACGAGCTTTAAGTACCACAAGACGAAAGAGGCCGCCATCACAAGAGGGTTCCTGCCGACACACTGACCTAAATCTGGTGAATGCGAAAAGTAATAAAATAACTTTTTCAGAGGAACGAAGAAAGTAACTTTCCTACAAGACCCGCCAACCTCTAGTTTTGAAGTCCTCGAAGGCCTTTCTAGAACCTCAACGACGGAGCCAAGACCGAGAATTCCCCACCGAATCCTGAAGAGTGATTGCTGTGTTTCACGATTTCGACATAAGTAATGCATCGATACCAGGCCGATACGCGATTTCGGGAGTAATTGGAGTTGTTCTAGCGGTGGAGATTTTGAGAATTGAAGGCTGATTCGTTTCTGCGTGCGCAGGGAATATCGCTCCAACTGCAGTCGTAGCTGAAGGAGGATGATTTGTGAGTCGAATTTCTTCAAATTTCAGGTTATATTATCTAATTAGGGTTTTTTTTGTATCATTGTTTCGAGGAAAGGTGTGCTGGGAAGTAATGAACATCGTCTTGTGAGTAGGATTGTATGATTTGTCGACATTTGCCTTGCATGCCTGAAGGTTCGCTATTGCAATTACGATATGGACTGCAGTACTGAGTTGAAAATCTTTTCTGTCTTTCTGTCTTCTCACAACAGGCTTGATGTGTCGTTCCGTCTTCGATGAATTTTGCAGGTCTATTATGGTCTATTGAGATTGTTGAAGTTCGCTGTGGAGAGCGTTTTCTTTAAGCCCTAAACCCTGGAAGATTTTTCGTTCTGTGCACTACTTCTGTCCTCCCTGTGTTCTTTCGCTGCTTCAGTGTCGTGTCATGGATTCACCCCAGCAGCAGGCTCCCTACTATGTGCGCATGGACGCTGACGACGCCCTAAAGCTCGTCGAGCAAGGCGGTACCATTCTCCTGCTGGGCGTTCCCCCCTCTACCTCCTTCGGCATTGATCAACAGGTTTGGTTGTCTGTTTTGACTGAGTTCTTTCTTTTTCTTCTCGTCCCATGGGGTTCCTAGCAATTCTTAATGGCAACGTTTTTTCGCTTCCAGATGTTTGTTGTGGGACCAAATTTTAAAGGCGTCAAGATGATGCCTCCAGGGCCGCACTTCATTTACTATAGTGCTGCAAGCCGGTGCGTGTTCTGCTTCTAAACTCTCGAAACAACTTTTGCTGAGTCTTGGAGTGCTAAATTAGACAAATTATTTTAGGCGCATTCATAATTGTGTAACGAATTTTCTTCTCAACGTCTTTCTTCTTATATTATGAAGGGTGATGGCATTCATAGGCACGGATGTGACACTTCACCGATCACAGGCTTCTTTCTACACGTCTCATCTTCAGAGGTAATTAATTGACAGCTTTTCATTTTTGGTCTTATGTCAATGCAATTCATGGCGTCAAACTCTTCTTTACTCTATATGTGGTTGATGGTATTTATTCTTAACGTGGCTCATATTTCCATCTACTCCAATAGACTTAGTTCTAAAGAGTAGAGAAATCTCGACATTTTCTGTAGGTTATTGTGAGGATTTGGGATCCGAAGCAGGAGCGCGTCGTCAACGTTCCAGATGAAAGCGAGGTATGGATATGGCTTGTCCCCACTACATTAGATCATAAAAATATATATGATCCCACCTTAGGTTTAAAAGAATCAATTGGTGTTTAGATCACTAATAACACCTTCAAGAACACATCCCTGTTAAGTTTGAATGAGAGGGCAGATATCTACAACGCAGTGTTCCACTTCTTTGTTTCATGGAAGAGAGTGGCAACGGTGCCCGATACCATGATGACCTTGCAGCATTAGAGTCTTATGCAGGAGATTATTGCAGGTGGAGCGTTATGTACATGGAGTAAAGAGCATGGATTTTGATGCCAATCTAGCACCCTACGACCTTCCTCATCACGCCACCTGGTGTCACTTATCCAATTATATCACCCAGGCCGTTATCGATCGTCTCAGTAAGTGTGAACGATTATTCTACTTTGTTGTTTTTTCAGGCTGTATTTCAATATGTTGTAACTTTTTAAATTTGCTTTTGTTTATGATTGGGTCAAGAATATATATGCTGAGTCCAATTTCTTGCAGTTATTGTTTATCACTCATTACTGCATTTCTTTTCTCATTCCTGTAGTTGTTGGTATTTCTAGAGCCTGTGGGTGGCGATATATCGATCATGGCAGAAGCAACCTTGGTTGAAACGGGTCCTATGACGCGAGCAGAGAAGAAGATGATTGAGCATATTGCTAAGCTACGAGAGAAATTTCCAGATATGACGAAGCCTAGAGATAGTGAAGACAATAAGCCTAGCAATAGCGGCCGTTGTTTCTACACTAATCTTCCTGGCCTAGTTAAACGGACTGGTATGTCAACATCAGAGTTAACAGCTTTGAACTTGGACAAGGTATCTAATTTTTCCTACTTTTCTATATATTGGTAGTGATGTGTAGTTTCCTTCATAATGTTAGGTAATTTGTACAAGCATTGAAGTGAATGGAGCGCACAAGGGCGGGGCCCAGTTTCAATTAAACCTGGGTTCAAAATACAGGGGATTTAATGAAACTCATATTCTTATATTTCCTTATTTTGGTATGCAGAGTGAGCAGTTGGAAGTTGTATTAAAGAAGTTCTATGGAGGAGAAGAGGACCTCTTGTTAGGGGAGCTCCAGTTTGCGTTCATTGCTTTCCTGGTACGTATCCATCGTACTTAGTCCTAAATTTTGATTTATTGCTAATTTCCTATTATGTGTCTTTAATGAAGGTTCTTCTTTTTACAATTATACTGGTAGCCTGTTATTTTTTAACATGTCACTAACTTTATTCATGTTCAATAGTCGCAAGACGTTTATTGTTTGTTAGGACCTGCAAAATCTGATCACAATCCTCCTGAAGGAAACTACAGATTGTTTGAAATGCAAAAGATGCTGTGTTGTTTATCGTAGATTCAATGTGATGGTGGGTACAGATGGGGCAATCACTGGAATCATTTGGACAATGGAAGGTCTTGGTCAGCTTTCTGTTTAGTTGCCACAAAGCAGTAAGTCATTGACTTTTCTACATATCTGACTGAATGGGACTGTTACTCAAGAAGGTCCAGTACTATTTGTGACTCAGCTGATATGATTTTATACTCAAATGTTTCAAGGTGTGGAGTCCAGATCTGGAAGTCCTTTTGTATGATTCATCTCTACAATGATGTTTCTCATGTGCAAGTCGTGATAATTGTGTGTTATTCTGTGTGTTGAACATGTACTGCAGCCATTGCAATCTCGCACCAGGTTATTTGTCAAGGTACAAGAATCTCTTCTTTTTCTTTTATCTCAATCTTCTCTACAATGTTCGTGTGCAGTCCAATCAGCTTCATTTTATAGCAGAACTATCTGACCATTGCCGTTGCACATCAGTTCTTGGACGTCCTATATTGGCAGCTGAAGCAAGGTTTGAAGGGAGGTGTGTCTTCGGCACAAAGCCCTACATTTGACGACAGCTGGTTTACAGATGATATTTTCTTAAAGCATCACTACAAGGTAAGAGTTCCTTTGTTGAACATCTGACTCTTTCATTCAACAAGTTTGACTCTTTGCAGTTCTTGCATGATACACATTAGAGAGGAGGCATTAACGCCGCAAAGCAGCCAACATGTGTTTTATTAGGCACGTGTTTGTGAATCTCTCTTTGAATTATATCTGCGCTGGAGGTATCAAGCTCCATCAAATCATGATAACAGGTGCTTTTGTTGTGCACAGAATTTCATTCACCTCGTAAGAGATGAGCACGCTATCGACGGCGACCTTCTAAATAAGGTATGTAATTCCTGCAATGCCATTGCAAGAGAGATTTCAATGTCACCGTATGCCAGTCGATACTGTACACCACGTTGTATATCGTTGCACATCAGTGTTGTCTATTCTGTGATTTGCCAAAACGCTTTTTCTTTAAACCTCTCTATCCTACATGTTGAAGTGTCAACAGTACTTGTTGTATCACTAGAATCTCTCGTGCAGAGGTATCCTTAACGGACTTACTGAGATGTTTAAATTTTCATAACGTCGTCTGGGTTCGTTACGATTGAACAACCACAAAGACCCCCAATAATTTGAGAGGTGCAGCGAGGCTTAGGTTTTGGTAGTATGCTATGAACAGGTTGTTGAAGTCATTTGCGAACTCATTCTTCTTGCTCTTGACATGGCGCAGACTAAGAGACTGAGAAAATTGGTGGAATCAGTCTTGGGATGGACTATTGACGACGATACAGAACTAGATGAAGATGATGAGGTCAGCATTTCTTTATACCTGCCTCACATATCTTCTAAAGGTTCTAGAGATTATTGTGGGATGCGTACATGAATTGGGTATGCAAGAATGTTTTGGCTAGTGCATGTGTGACATAGTGTAATCCACAGGATATTGACTTTTTTCTGGCATTGGAGTTTGCCATTCAGAAGGTTAAATGCTACGTCCAATAAGAATTAGCTGTTCATTAGTGTCTTCAGTAATCTGTGTATTGAATATCATCGTAGCTTAGTTTGGTTGTGTATGTTTTGCTGTGTGCTTGCAGTATGCACCCGTGGTAGTCTCTGAGGAAGACGCTACAATCAAGCACTATTAGTCATATCTGGGCCAAAATTTTAGCATTGCATATGTATAGGCAGGGTTATGTAGGAGCAAGATTATTTTGAAACAGGTCGTCACTATTTTGAAACAATTTGAAGGAAACAGAGCCTTCAAGTTTAAAATGCAGACATTGCTCAAGGAGTTGTTTCCTTTCCTTTCTACATTAATGAACTTCCTTTTATTTCAGTTGAATTTTGTCACTGATTGAGTTCTAGAGGAGTAAGGTTGTAGCTCCTCGGTTGATGTGATAGTATCGCCTACTTCGAAACCAGATGCAGTAAGCTTCTCTTAGGTAATGCAAGCTTCTCTTTTGTAATTTAACTAGTTTGTTCTGTTCTTTTTTAAATTCAGCTATGCCTACAGTGTCTTCATAAGTTATGTATCCACAAGGAGTGGCATCTATTTTTAATAAGTTAAGCGGTGAGAATCTTTGATGGTTTAACATCCAAGTTTGTTTTATTTTATTTTGTTATAATTTTTACAAAGAGCCTTAATATATTGTTTCAAAAAAACACTAATAAGCTGAATCACCTAATTACTAAGTAATCGTTTGTCGGGTATGCGTCTCAAGTAATTATGCTAATTTTTTACTCTTGTGCTGAGAGGAATGGAGGGTGGCGCATTAAATGGATAAAAGTTTTAATTATAATTGGTTTTTGTAGAGGGTTGAGATGAGATGCAATGGTGAGGGAGACATGAGTTTGATGGCTACTAGGATAGTCATGGGTCACAGCTTTGGCATGGCTTGGGTTGAGTAGAGTTGGGGGAAAGTGGAAGAAGCTACCCGTGCCTCCCAATCAAAGATTTTGGGTGACAGCAACTGTTTGCTTATTAAATTAAACTAGGTTTCTCTAGTCTGACCTTGCAGCATGCCAGCTGGACAAAGCAGATGATTATCAAATCCACACAAGAGGTTCAAAAATAATGCTTCATTAAAATTCCTGCCACATCACCTTGACAAGTGTTAACTTGTGGAAATTCGGTACTTCACAGGCTAAAACTTATGTTTTATATGAAAGTTGGATGCACAGGTAGTTTACCATCTACATTTGTAGCTTGATATGAACGAACTTGAAATAAAAACTCATACAGTAGTGTTTGTGATGATTTTTGCATGAAAAAAAAGTTTTAAAATGTAAAAAACCACACTACATTTGAATAAAATGAGTTCTTTTGTTTATGATTATTTCAACTTCTTATATACATAGTAATTAATTAAGCATTTATCAAGATTTATGCAGGTTAAAATATTTATTTTTAAAAAATCAAAAGACTTCAAACCAAATTTGAGTTGATACAAAATTTTCAATTGTTGTTGGTATATACACCAACATAACCTTTACACACTTCAAGCATTGATTTATATGATTGTTATTCATATTCAAATTACTATAGTAGAATTTATGCTTTTAGGTTACATGTAAAATTATACTTATATAGATTTGTGTAATCATGGATGTGAATATATACATACAAATATAGATATACAAAAAAAGAAAAAAGAAATATATATATATATATATATATATATATATAATTTTTCCATATTTCTTGTATTGTAAATATCCATTTATAAATGCTACAACTGTCACAAAATTACTTTATGTCACCAATTAATTCTCAACTGTGAATAATTGGGAGCAAATTTTGCCTCCTAAACAAAACATAAATCAATGTAAAAGTATGAGCTCAATTAACTTTTTTTGAAAAAAATAGAAAATAACAAATTTTACAGACAATCTTTATAGGTTGTCTAATATATATATATATATATATATATATATAATACATTTTTGTTAAAGCATGTGTGGATTGTCTTTAGTAAGTTACTAATAGAAAAAGAAAAAAGAAAAAGAAAAACTGTTATATTCAATTTAAGTGAATATTTTTAGATAATGAACTTTAAAGACGGTGATGGAATAAAATTTTGCACAAAATGGAGAAAAAAACTTGTACCTTGTTATTATTAAAATTTAGTGTTTTTTTTTTTAAATAATTGTTGTTAAGCAACTTTTAAGTTGAAAACTTCAACACAAAAAGATGTAAAAAAATTAAAAAAATAAAAGAGTAAAACAATAAAATATTAGATTCTAAAAGTTTTTATTGTGATTTCTGTTACAAAAATAGAAGTTCAGATCATTTCAAAGTCATAACATATTTATTCTTGTAATAAAAAATTAAGAATGTTTTATATAAACCACAAATTGTTCCATAATGCTACAATAGTTAGATATCTATATTTAAATATTTTTAAAAATAAGTTTAATTTTTTAATAATTTATGATTCAAAAGTTATCTAATCTAAATATTTTAATTAAGGTTCATAAAAATGTCATTTAACACAATCTATTGTCTTGGTTTGAAGAATTTCTAAGGCTATGAGATTTAATTCTCAACTATAAAGATGTAATTGTAGTAATTTTTGAATTTTATTCATGTGTAAAAAAACATAATGTAAGTTTAACAACAACTAATACAATAACAATAGAATATATTTTTGATATTTTAAGTGCATTGCAATTTTAATATTTGCCTACTAGCATTAAATAGAAACATGCTACAATTATTGTTTACTTTTATATAATTCACAACATAAAATTTTAATAAATAATATTGTATTTATTATATCATATGACTTAAAATCAAGTTATTAGGGGGCGTTAGAGTAGGAGAATGCAATAGAGAAAATCTTACTCAGAATTGAGAAGACCATACAAAAATTACTAGAGAATGTAATTTACTCATGTGATAGGAGAAAGATGGTCCATAATTTTTAGAAAAACATTAAATGAGGACATGAAGGATGAGGTGCAAAGTCATAAGGTCCACCCAAAGCTACCCTTTTTAATTGTCTTCTTCTAGTTTTAATAGGAATTTTTTTTATTGTGGCTACATGAGAAGGTAATGAAGACAAGTATGTGTTGCAATTAAAGAGAATTTTTTTCACTTTTGTGGAGGGATTGATAAAGAGGTGTAAAAAATTCTTAAAATCACTCTTGAACCTTTGGATTTTTTCAAAAACAATTCTCCACACCATTCTCCTATTCTGATGCCCACAACTGTTATTGCAACATTTATACAACATTTTTATTTTTTATTTTGTTTAAAAATTTGTACTTATTTACTTTAATATTTTAATAACTTAGTCTTTTTACAAATAGCAAGAAGAAACAATAATCTTTCAACAATAACCTTTTAACAATAACCTTTTAACCCATTATAAAATTTGTAAAATTGGAAACTCATAAAAGTTAAACCAAAATCAATCATCACACCCAAAACTGATGCTTTTGCACCCCAAAACCCTCACTTTTACAAAGTACAAAATGTGGGATATGCACCCATCAAACACAGATCGAGAGAGGGGATTGAATCTCATCATAGCAAAATCAAGGCTCAAGCTCCATTTCTCCACTATCGGTGACAGTTTTCCTTGTGTCGGAGGTAGATCCATCACTCGAATGAACTGCGGATCTTCGACTCTAGTCATCGGAATCCATGACCTCGTGAAACTCACCGATTATAAGCACCGGCTTTAAATGCCCTCAAATCTGCGGTCGCCATATCGAGGAAGAAATCGCACTACATCAACATTGTTCATAATGATACACTGGTGCCGACACAGCTGGTGCTGTCGGCGGCAGTTCCGTGAATGCATGCGTTGATATGGAATCTGCCGTAGCTACTCACAATCAGATCCCTCATGCAACGCATGCTGCCTTCTTTGCTCATCGTGTCAGCTAGGGGGCGCGCAACCGCTGTGAGCTGTTTTCAGTTCACTCGTAGTCGGTGTCGCTGCAATAGCTGACGATCGGTGTCGGTAACTTGCGAGATCGATCAGTGTGAGCAGCAATTAAGAGCGGGTCTTGAGGAACTGGTGGTGGTGGTGGATGGTAGTGATCAGAGCCGGCGGCAGTGGTCGGGTGGTGAGTTTGCCGTTGACAGGAAGTGGTGACGACGGCGACTCGGATCACGGCGCCTGCAGCCCTTCGAGTAGTCCCAAGGGTTAACGCCCACTGGCCTTCTGCTGGGTCGCGTAAGGTGCAGCATCATGCTTCTGTGGTGATAGGGTGCTTGATTTGACGTCGCTGGTGTAAAGGACTCGGTTCACCTGTCGTCCTTGCACCCGCTACTGCAAGAAATGTTCTTTTCTTCTTATCTCAGATGTGCATGTGCAGGGCGTTATGGCGATGCATTATCTGTGGATTACCTAGGTGGGCAAATTTGGACGCGACACCAGGTCCTGCAGTATAAAGTTATGGCTAAGGTTGTGGCTGTAAAATCACCTTTGACGTGAGCCATTTGGCTCCTGCTGCAGTGAAGAGCGGGCTGCGCGCTGAGAAGAACCAGCGACCCCGTTGCGGTGGTGCTGGTGGATAATCGGTTTTCTTTTAGCTGATCTCCTTTTTCCGAGGTTGGAGCTTCGGGCTGGCTAACACTGGATGCTGCTGTGCTGATTCTTGCGGTGTTGCTCATGTACGTGCTAGTTTTTTTGTCCCTTTTCGCGCTGCTTTTGTGGTTTCTCCGAATGTGCTTTGATGATGCTTGGGCAGAATGTATTGAAATCATCGCAAACGGAATAATACTCTAGCTGTAAATAGGTGCGATTGGTGGAGCTCATTTCTGTGGTTGCACAGATGCGTCATACTGATCATTTTATCTACTCAACAATCTTGGCATCGACAGGCACAGACAGTTCAATGCCGCAAACTTCGCGGCGCAAGAACCACTTGAAATGTAGAAGCAAGTGAAACTGCTTTAGCTTTGCTGTCCTCCTTGTCTTGTCAAGCATCTGGGAGAATCTGGCGACAAGAACTCTGGATTTATTTCATTCAGACTCCATGGCTAGCTATGTCTCTCATCGCCAACATATATCTGCAATGATTCTTGCAGCGATGTCGATTTGTGTGTTGGCCCGAGGAGCCGCTTTAGCGATTGACAAGAAGGACTCCGCTTCCTCCAACTCTTTTCCGTCAGCTCTGTACCATCCTTTCAGGCCATGGCCAACAGCTGCGACTGATGCGGCGTCTAAGGTGCTCGTGAAGGATCCGATCGTCGACATACAGTACCACATGGGCCCTGTGCTCACATCGGCGATCCGCGTCTACATAATCTGGTACGGTGCGTGGAAAATCTCCCAGAAGAGCATAATCCGAGACTTTCTTGCCTCCATCTCTGCGCCTGCATCCGTGCCCGGTCCATCGGTGCGGCAGTGGTGGTCCACGGTGCAAACCTACGCGGATCAAACAGGCGCCAACATCAGCGCATCCATCGCGGTGGCTGGCGAGCACGAAGACCGTAATTACTCCTACGGGAAGCTTCTCTCGCGTCTGAGCGTGCAAGAGGTCATCCGCCGCGCGCTGGCTGAGAACCAAGGGACTCTCCCGGTGAATACCAAGGGTGGGCTCTACATGGTCCTCACGAGCGAGGATGTGATGATGCAAGACTACTGCCGAGCCGTGTGTGGATTCCACTATTTCACATTCCCGGCGAAGGTCGGCTACACACTCCCCTATGCGTGGATCGGAAACTCAGGCAAATCGTGTCCAGAAGTGTGTGCCTTTCCGTTTGCGATCCCGGCGTTCATGGGGGAGTCTTTCGCCCCGCTCAAGAGCCCCAACAACGACATTGGTGTGGACGGCATGGTGAGCGTCATCGGTCACGAGCTCGCCGAAATCTCCAGCAACCCCCTGATCAATGCCTGGTACGCGGGGGAGGATCCATCAGCTCCCTTCGAGATTGCAGATTTCTGCGAGGGGATGTATGGGCATGGTGCAGGGGGTGGGTACCCTGGCGATGTGCCGACATCGACGTATGGCGCGAGCTATAATGTGCACGGCGTGCGAGGCCGGAAGTTTTTGGTGCAGTGGCTGTGGAATGCCGACATGAATTCCTGTCAAGGTCCTGTTTGAAGACCCACAAGAATGCCACCGCAGCTTATTCCCCTCACATCCAAATCCCTGTCGGTAGATGCTGCTGAGCTTCATACTGATTCCGAATCTCCTTGATTGGGTGAGGAAATCAATCAATTCCCTGTTGAAGATGATGGATTAATGGATTGGTTAATTCTCTTCACTGGGCTTGAACTTGTTCCCGTTTCGAGATAGTCATGACCTTCCTCTCTGTTGACAGGCTGATTGGTAGAGTTAGGGGTTTCAGTAGGGTTTTGTAAAATGGATGGATGAGTGGATAGGTGGATGAGATCCATTCGTGTTCATTCAACCTCCACCTCATGTACTTTATGAGTGCCAAATTGGCACTTGGTTTGAGTCATTCACCATGGTCTTAACTTTCTACATCACATTAAAGTAGGATCAAATTTAATCTTGTTTCTTTTAGAATAGAGTTTGTTTCAAGAGACATCATTTGACTTCCCAAAAGTTCAATATGAGTATAAAAAACACTCAAAATTATAAATGTTGATGGTTAGCCTATAAACTAAAAGAATCTAGGGTATTGTTAAGTAGACACCTTTTTTTTATTAAGTGGACACCCTCTTCATGCCATGCACCCTTGTATACATACCATTGCAAAAAAATAAAAAAACAACTAATTTTGATTTTATTTGATATTTTATTTATTTATTATTATTTGATATTAATAAATAATAAAAATAATAAAACACAATCTTTTATGTTTTTATTATTGAAATAATTAATTTTTTAAAGATTTGCAAAAATAAAAAAATTAAAGGTTGAGATAATATGGAGTCATAGAATACTAATAAATAAGAGTATATCAAAATTTGATATTAAAATAATAAATATATCAAATATCATTATCTAAAATCAAAACTAGTTATTTTTTTGTAGAAATGTGAATGTAGAGGGACATAGCACAAGGATGTCTATGCATCAAAAGAGGAGTATTCACCTAGTAATTTCCAAAATCTATTATGTAATTAAAAAAAAGAGTATAATAAAAAAAATAAACTTAATAAATTTATTTATTTTGGCTTAAATATATTTTTTATATACATCTAAAAAGATAAAAAAAAAATCAACAATCTTCATTGCAATTGATAGAAATACGAAAAAAAAGAATAATAATCAATAGGCCAAAGCATTATTCAGATCCATACAAGTATTGGATTTTGTATAAAAGCACATATAAATTCTATAATTTTTATTTAATAAAATAGTTATTATTATTAAATATTATAGCATTAAAAAAATCATATTATACATTGATTCAAAAAATTGTTTCAATATTTTCAAATTTAATTTAGTTTATCTTTTTTTTAAAATAAAAAAGATTTACTTTACATTACAAACAAGGAGCTACTACAAGACACAAAAATAAGACCAGAAGGTCCAAATTAAGTCATAAGGATTGCATTGTCAAGACTAAAGATCTCTTCAACCTTGATTCTGATATATACTAGGTGGGAGGAAGCTCCTTGAAGAATTTTTTAATACTTGGAGGTGAAGAAAGCCTAAGATCCTTTTATGACCATCTAAGATCTCTTAGAACCTTCTAGGACCTTCCAAAACCTTCTTGGAATCTACTAGGATCTACTAGGACCTTTTCAAAATCATTAGAAATCTTTTAAAACCTTCTAAAATCTTCTAGGATAAAATAAAATCTTTTAAAATCTTCAAAGACTAAGTAGAACCTTCTAGAATCTTCTAGAATCTTCTTCTATTGTATGTCCATGATATCACCTTCCTCTTTAGCTTTGAGTTCTATAAAGAGAAATAGAATCGAAGTTGATCAAAGATAAAGGAAGTCAAAGATATGTTGCATGGTATCTACCACATACTCAAGCTATTTTTTGTGAGTCAAAAGATTCATTACTCCTTGCAACCAATGATAGTGACCAACGCCTTCTACCATAGACCGAGCTTGAACTTCAGTATCTTCATTGCAAAAACATCCTTCAAAAATTGCTTTAAGGTGTTCTTAATAGGTAGGTTCTACTTTGATGATGATTGCCATAGATTATTTATATCTTACTATATAAGCTAAATCAAAAATATATTATAATCTTAAGATATAATGGAACTACTTTTGGATTTTTTAGTATATATATATATATATATATATATATACACACATAAAGATTGAGCTTTGAAACTTTTGAAATTACTTCCACTTCTCTTTAAAAAAATTCCAAAATCTAAAATATATCATATTTAGATATGCCAAAGGGACCACTTTAGGTCTAAAATAATATCATTGATGAAACTCATATATCTTTTGTGGTGCATGGATTAAATTTGAAGTTGACTCCCATGTACGTTCACTAATGTTATAACTATGCTAATGCACAAAGTATTCCAATTATCCTTGTCTTAGCCTTAAATTAAGTATTTCTTCCACCTCAAATTTTTCATGGCTATTTATTTCAATACAAGGTGGTGGTAGTTGTATTCTTTCTAATATGCTTGATTATTTATAAGATTTCAAAAGAGATGTATAGAAAACAAGATGTACCTTCATGAATGTTGATAGTTCTAATCAGTAAGTAACAAAGTTAATTTATTTTTGAATAAGAAATGGTTCTAATCTTTGGTAGTCCAACTTGTCAAATAGTCAAGTAGTATTTATATTGTGTTGAAGCAACCATACTTTATCACCAACTTAAAATGTAGGTTGTTCCTTCTTCTATGTGTCGATTAATTTTTTGGAGCATATTTAAACTTCTTCTAGTTGAAGTTTCAAAGTAGCTTAGATATCCATAATTCGACTTACAAAGTGATTTGCTGCTAGATTTTTGGATCTATCAACTATTAATATATTTTATTTTAAATAATAACTATAATTAGAATAAAATATAATTTATTGAATAGATGTATGAATCATATTTTTATAGGCAAAATTGGATGGAAATAAATAAGATGTCCAATTGTCTTGTTGATAATTGTTGCTACACCTTAAGTATTGCTTTAGGATTTAGTTGACTAGCTTTTTTTGGCTATCAATTTATAGGTGAAATATTGAAGAAAGCTTAATATCTATTTTAAGAATTTCAAAAAGTGACTTCCAAAACTTAGATAAAAATTACGATCTTCATTTTGATATAATATCATGTGGCAATCCATGGTATCAATAGACTTTATTAATAAAGAGTTTGGCCTTTTTTTTCAGGAATAATGATCTTTTTACAAGAGACAAAATATAGCTTCTTGATAAATTGGTCCTTAATTATATATATAGTATCAAAAGAATTTAATGGTGGGAGATCTCTGATGAAGTCTATAGAGATAGAAGGCTATACTTGTTTTAGAATTGGTAGAAGTTGAAGAAATTCATATATGCAATGTTGAAATTTTTTTGATTTAAAATACATATTGTAAGAGAGGATAAATTCTTTAATAACTTTTTATATTTGAGGCCACCAAAAATCTCTAGAAATGAGTTCTAATATCTTGTTGAATCCAAAATGTCATGTAGTTAGAAAGTCATAATACATTAGAAGAACATAAAGGTATAATGGCCCTTCTGGGATATATAAACATTCTTCAAAGTAAAATAATGTTCAATATAAAAAATAAGAGGATTTATAGTCAAGATTACACAAATATGATCAAAAAATAAAGAATCTATTGGAATTGATTTAGAAGTTGATCAAATATAAAATTTCTTGGATTTCAAGAGTATTATCCATTGTTGGTTATATGTTGCTTTTCTTTCTTTTAGCACAAGGTATAATTGCCTTGATAAAGTATTCAACAATCTTTATTGCTTCTTGGGTTGTTATATGATGTAATAGTCAAAATAAAATATGAATATACTTAAATGAGTATGACAACAATTTAAAATACGAGCCAACATGAAATATTCAAGGTTCTTGTGATTTTTATATGCAATCACTTGATGTGAAGCACCTTCAAGCAAATGGTGCTATTCCTAGAAAGAATCCACAATAGCAAGAAATTCCTTGTTGTGGATCTTAAAATTAATCTTTACATCCAGAATTTTTTTTGAAGTAAAATACAATTGATGTAATCTCTTTTCTTTTCCAAGTTGGAATAAGACTACTTCCAATGTAAAGTCCAAGATATCAATGTTGTATTTTATATTGTCTTATTTAAAAATATACTAGGTATTTGGCTGTGGAAGATAAACTTATATTTTACAACTAACCAAAAATCTAACAATTTTAATAAAATTTTAAATAAGTTCTAATTAAATTCTTAATAAATCTTAATCAAATTTTAAAGTAATCTTTAAGAAATCCTAAAATAATCTTGAAGATATCTTACATAAATCCTAATCAAATTTTAATTAAATCCTAATTGAATCCTAATTAAATTTTAATCAATCTTAATCAAATCTTAAAATAGATTTAAAATCTCAATAATTATTAAAAAAAATTATTGGTCTTGATTAAAAATTTATATACTTTTCAATCTACCAGTTGACAATAAGCACACAAAATCTAAAGAGATTTGAATTTACAAATTGGAAAAAAAACTCCTAATCTGCTTGAGTGTCGGTTGTCTTTATTTTTCAACCTTGATGCCTAATTTATGGTCCTATAAAGTAAGTAAAAGCCATTTTTATAAAAATATAGCATTAATACTAAATTTTTTCATTATCTTTCTATCTTTTACATGTATTTTTTAAAATAATTTTATTACTAAGTCTTTAATTAAGGTCCTTTGTAATATATGTTTTTTCTTATTTTTTCACCTTATAGCTATGTTACAACATAACAATGGTTTTCATAAAAATAGCTTAGAAAAGTTTAGGTGAATTAAGATAATAAAAATTATAAATGCTATCTTCAAATATAAGAAGACTTTTTTAATTTCTAATATCTATTCAAGCTTATTCTTATATGTCAATTGTATAAGTAGAAAGGCTATTTATAAATTATTATTGATAAAGATCCAATAGAAGTTTGCAAATCCAAAAAGCATTGGACCTCATGTATCAATTTTGGAGTTGTCTAATTCTTAATGGTCTTAACTTTCTTTGAATCCATCATTAAGACTTTATTCAAGATAGTATAGCTAATAAATTTTACTTAGGGCTCATAAATTATGTATTTTTTTTAACTTGATATATAGTCTAATATCTTATGATTTTCATAGGATAAGACAAACATATTATTTATACTCTTTAGGAGTCTTAGAATAAATCTAGATGTCGTCTAAATTACATATAATAAAGCCATCAAGAAATTTATAAAATATAATATTCATCAAATGTTAGAAAATAATTCGCATATTTATAAGGCCAAAAGGCATGACATTGTATTTGAAGTGTCCATATCTTATTCCAAAAGTGGTCTTCTATTTGTCCCTTTTTTTTTATGTGTACTAGATTATAAGCTCTATGAAGATCTATTTTGGTATAGATCTTAGCTTGATTTAATTAGTCAAAGAGTCTAAATATCAATGGCAAAGGATAATAATTTTTTATCACCAATTTGTTGAAGCCATGGTAGTCAATGCATATCTATAGAGATCCATCTTTTTTCTTCACAAAGGATATAGGTGCTCAAGTATGAGTTTTAGAATATTGAATAAAATTCTTTGTTAAATTCTTGTCAATATACTCCCTCAATATTGTAAGCTTGTCCTGTAATAAGTTATAAATTGGACAGAAAGGTGGTTGTATGCCATCTTAAAGACTAATAATATAGTCATCATGACAAAGTTTTAATAATATATCCAAATTTTTCTTTTCAAATATATCTTTAAAATCTTTGTAGTTTTTTGAAAAGGTTGTTGGAATGTTTGTTGTTTTTGTTGCTAGAGTTGCATAAATATTAAAAGAAGTGTCTTTCTTAATGTCAAGAACATGAACTAAAAAAAAATGCATAATCTAATGAAAACTATATCAAAGTAAAAATCACAAAATGAAATTAAGAAAGTATGTATATTCAAAGAAAACTGGAATGGCTATTGCCAAAGACTAGAAATATGAAGACTCTTGAAACTAGACTAGAACCAGGAAAGGAGTTGAGAAGAGTGAAGAGGGCTTCACTCTTGCCTCTGTAAATACTATTTAATTAAGAGCTACGTGGCGGTATTCTATAGGACCTCATACACGTGTCTAATTTGTAAGACACGTGTCAAACTTGCACGATAAGTTTCTCACATATGCGCCACGTACTTGGCTTATTCCGCAAGCTATCAACATGTGTGACACATGGCTAGCTTGTTCTACAAGCTACCAACATGTGCACGATGTGGCTATCTTGTTGACCAAGTTTCTAACCTACTAATCACCTATAGACATGTATAAAGGTGATTTCGCATCTATAAAGCTTCTAAGAAGCTTGTCTATCAGATATTATCAAATCAACTTATTTTACCTACTTCTATTGATTTATTATTACTTAGATAATTTATTAGAATAAATCTTATGTCCGTAACATTATCCCCCCTTTTAGAGACAAGTTCCACGAAGAGCGGTGATTACATGTTGAGAAAGTCCAAAATATGTTGAATTGTGCTTGCCACATACTCTGATCTTTGTTTCCTTCAAAGGTAGTTGATAGGTCCTTTTAGCCATCGATAATGTCCCATACCAAGGCGAGAGGATCACCCTGTTATTTGATCATTGTTGAGGCCTTTATAACTTCCTTCAAAGAAAACATTAGGAACACCATCAGGAGTAGTTTCTACCTCTAAAAGTATCACCAAACATTGGGAGGCTCTTCCAAGGTCGTGATACCAAACATGTTGTATTTCGCCATCAATCCAAGGAAGGACATGTCATTCTTGAGGGTCTTCATGTCTATTCCGTCGTATTGAAGGTTGTGATAGTCGTAATGTCTCATCCGGTAAATCAGCAAATGATGGCTTTTGAGTTGAATTCGCTGGTTGTTGATCCTCTAACTCTTTAGCATAAACAAAATCTAATGACAAACAATGATACAAGGTAAGATGAAACCTCTATAAAACCTGCATTGCTTTATAGCAAAGATTTTTTTGAATATTTATCTTAGTTTTGATGGATGTCGTCGATGAAATGCATTATCTTTTATTGATGCATTTATTAGATTCTTTGATGGCACCCATGTGTGTTTTCTAATATTGTATTTCCGCCAATGCACAAGATATTCCAGTCAATTTTGGCGCCGCCTTGAATCCAAAATCTCTTCAATCTCGAATTCTTCATCGTTGTCCACTTCTATAAGAGGCGGTGGCATTTGTCTTCTTCCTTGTGTATCTATTGTCTTGTATGGCTCGAGTAGTGACACGTGGAATACAAGATGGATCTTCATGGACTATGGTAGGTATAATCGATATGCAACTAGATTGATTTGTTCGGAAATAGAAAAAGGTCCAAGCCTACGATAGTCCAACTTATCACAAGGATGAGTAGTCTTGATATTGCGACGAAGTAACCATACCTTGTCCGCCACATTGAATTGTGGTTATTCCTTGCGATACGGATGTGCATTTATTTTTTATTGTTCTTGAGCTTCTTTTAATTGCACCTTTATTATTACATGTAGCTCTGACAAACGATTTGCCAAATCTTTTGCTGCTGGATTATAAACTTTTGAAAAGTCAAAAGCATCAAGTTGTGGATGATAACCATAATTGGTGAAGAAAGGTGTTTGTTACGTAGAAGAATGTATTGTATTATTGTAAGCAAATTTTGCCAATGGCAGAAGAGCTATCCAATCATCTTGTTAGTACTTGATGGTATACCTTAAGTATTACTCCAAGACTTGGTTCACGCGCTCTGTTTGTCCATCAGTTTGAGGATGAAAAGTTGAAAATAACTTTATATCCACTTTTAAGATCTTGAAAAGGGTTCTCCAAAATCTTCACACAAATTGAGTTCCCCTATCCAATATAATGTCCTTAGATAAACCATGATAGCGATAGATATTATCAATGAAAAGCTTAGCTGTTTTTTCACCTGTGATAGATTTTGTGCATGGCACAAAATGTGCCAACTTGCTGAACCGGTCTATTATCACAAATATAGAGTCATAAGATCTTAAGCTTGAAAGATCTATGATGAAATCCATAGAAACAGAAGACCATGGTTGTTCTGGAATAGGTAATGGCTGAAGAAACCCAAAAGGTCGTTGATGAGGAGTCTTTAATCTTGAGCAAATATTACATGATTGTACAAAGTCTTTGACTGCCTTCCACATTTGAAGCCACCAAAAATCTCTTGATATAAGTTCCAAATTCTTATTGTATCCAAAATGTCATGCCGACGAAAAATCATGATGTGCTTGAAGAACACGTAAACTTGCTTCTCCTTTTGGAACATATAGACGTCCTTCAAAATATAGTAGATTGTTCTTGAACTCGAATTAAGAAGAATCATGAGACTTGGAAGAATTATTCTTGATATCATGAACAAGAGGGTTTGAGGACATACTTGACTGAATTTGCTTGAAAAAAGTTGAATTAATAGTCAATGTTGATTTTATTGCTTGAAGCTAAAACTGCTCTGGTTTTAAGAGAACTATTCTTTGTTGCTCAAAAGTTACATCTCCTTCTTTTGGTGCAAAATAAGAACGTCTAGAAAGGGCATCGGACAAACCTTGTTGTTTTCCTGGGCGATAAGTGATAATGAATTCAAATCTTGACAAAGACATATTTCAACGAGCTTGACGACGATTCAACACACGTACCGACATGAAATACTCAAGGTTCTTGTGATCCGTATCCATGGTTACTGGACTCAAAGCGCCTTCCAGATAATGACGCCATTCTTGAAAAGAATCCACGATTGTAAGAAGTTCTTTGTCGTGGATCTCATAATTGATCTCAATTGCTGAGAATTTTCTTGAATGAAAAGCTACTAGATGAAGTTTGTCCTCTGTTCCCATTTGTGACAAAATCACACCCAAGGCAAAGTCTGATGCGTCTGTTTCCATAAAAAATGCCTTGAAAAAATCTACACAATATAAGATTGGTACAGAAACAAATGATGTCTTTAAAGCTTCAAATGATGCCTCTGCTTCTTGATTCCATTGGAGTTTGTCTTTACAAGTCAAACATGTAAGTGGAGCCAGAACACGAGAGAAGTCTTTGATGAAGATCCGATAATAATTGGCGAATCCCATAAAGCATTGGACATCTCTTACCATCTTTGGAATCTTCCAATTCATGATTATTTGGACTTTCTTAGGATCCATCATGAGACCATCATTTGAAATGATGTTTCTTAAGAAATCAACTTAAGTAGTGTGAAATACACACTTTTCCATCTTGGCGTACAATCTCGCATCTCTAAGTTTTTGTAATACTTGACGAACATGTATTTTATTTTCTTCTACGTTCTTAGAATAGATCAAAATGTCATCTAGGTAGCAGACAACAAAATTGTCTAAGAACTCACAAAAAACATCATTCATGAGATGTTGAAAAGTAGTTGGTGCAATTGTAAGTCCAAAAGGCAAGACATTACATTCAAAATGTCTGTACCTGGTTCGAAATGCAATTTTCCATTCATCTCTTTTTTTGATGCGTACTAGATTGTATGCTCCTCTTAGATCTATTTTTGTATAGATCCTAGCTTGATTCAACTGATCAAAGAGTCCTGATATTAGAGGTAATGGATATCTATTCTTAATTGTGATCTTGTTGAGTCCTCGATAATTAACACATCCGCAATGATTCATCTTTTTTCTTCGCAAATAGAATTAGAGCTCTTGCTGGAGATTTAGAATGGCGTATGAAATTCTTGGCCAAATTCTCGTCAATATACGCCTTGAATTTAGCCAATTCATCTTGTGATAAACTGTAGATTGGTCCAAATGGTGGTTGAGTTCCTTCTTTAAGGTCGATCGAACAATCATATGGACAATGCTTCGGAAGAATATGTGCATTCTTTTTCTCAAAAACGTCTTAATAATCTTAATAGTGACTTGGAATGCTACTTGAAGTCTTTCCATTGTTGGAAATAGGTGTAGCATAAATGACAAAAGATGATCCTTCTTCTGTAGCGTGCAAGAAAGCTCTTGCACCTACAAACGCAGGTTTAATTCTACTAGACTTATGATTTCTTACTTGATTAACTACATTGTTAGCTATACTTTTAGAAAAGTTCAGAGTACAAGAAATCTAATCTATTCAAGGGTTGTATTTTTCTAACCATGTATCAAGGACATACTTGTTAGAATCTTCTAGAATATTCTAGAAGTTTCTTAGAACTCTCTAGAACCTTCCAGAGCCTTCTAATATCTTCCTAGTGTCAAGGACATACTTGTTAGAACCTTCTAGAATATTTTAGAAGTTTTTTAGAACTCTCTAGAACCTTCCAGAGCCTTCTAATATCTTCCTAGTTAGTAGAAGTTGCTTGAGAAGCTCCCTAATTGGAAGAAGCTGCTTGAGAAGCTTCCTAGGTAGAAGTATATATTGGAGTCGAGGCTGAAGAGTTCTTAAGTCTCGACAACACATCTCTTGGAGCTCTAGCTCACCTCTCTGGTGTTGTTTTTGTACTCATCTGATTAATCTAGTTCCTGCCAGTTCTTCTTGAACTTCTTGTTTAGACTTTAAGTCTATATTCTGTGTCCATAATATTAATCCAATTCCTGCCAATTCTTCTTGAACTTCTTGTTTAGACTTCAAGTCTATATTCTATGTCCGTAACAATTTGTTGAGACTATTCTCACCTTGGATATCAGAGTTAGTTCTTTCTTATTGGAGTGTAAATTACCCCTCTTTTTGAAGGTCTTAAGGCGTTTTAGAGGTTGTGGAGTACCCTCTTCCAAACCAATATTTTTTCCTTGTAGAAACAATTACTTCTTTTCTCTTAGAATGGTTGGAGGTCAAGACATTAATATGAGTGAAAGTTTTGAGTCCAAGATGGATGCCATTATGAGTGCTCTTGCTACGTTATTATAGAGAACTACAATGATGGAAGGAATCTTTGCAAGACTTCATAATGATGGAGCATCTGGAATAGCACAATCTGGGCTTCATCAACCTCGAGCTTCTGCACCAGAAGAAGCAGCTTTATCTGTGGTTCAACGAGAATTATTACTTCCACAATGGAAGGAACCTCAAATTAGCCATCTAGACAAGTTTGATGGCACACGTTCCAAGTTTCGAGGTCTCATCAATCAAATCAAGTTAATAACAGCTCTACAACCCGAACGTTATTCAACGGAGGAATCATGCATTGGATTGGTTGAAAATTTGCTTACGGAACAAGCTCTATCGTGGTTTGCTCCTCTATTTGAAAAAGGATCACTGATTTTGAACAACTTTGAGACTTTTTTGGAGGCATTTGCAGAAGTATTTGGCGAGCATGACAAGGCTCGATGGGCTACAACAAAAATTCGATCACTACGACAAGGGACTCGCTCTGCATCAGTCTATGCATCGGATTTCAGGCAATTGGCATGCGACATCAATTGGGATGAAGAAGCATTGATGAGTCAATTCTATTGGGATCTAAGGGACAATGTGAAGGATTTGTTATTATCTCTTCCTGATCCACGAATGCTCAACAAAGCCATTAGCCAAGCTGTAAAGTGTGATAACCGCCTATTTCAACGCCGCCAAGACCAAAGCTCCAGACAATATACAAGTCATCGCGGCGCAATTACATCGGCAAATAGCCTAAATTCACAAGTGGAGATAGAGGACATGTAGATTGATGCGGTACGTATCAAATCCCTTACTCCACAAGAAAAGAAGCAGCGTATGGAGAAAGGTTTGTGTTTTTATTGTGGTGGAGAAGGCCATAGAGTTGGAAACTGTCCGAAGAAGCAAAATGGACGCAACATCAAGAATAGAGGTGCAATTGTTCAGAAAAACGAGGATGCCCAACCACAATAAGAATCGTGCGACTGGACAAATCAAAACCAGATTCCTCTCTTTCTACTCAACGTGCCAATTATTTTATAATTCGTTTGTCTTTTGGTCCTGAAAAACTAAAAACCTTAGCCTTATTAGATTCAAGAGCATCTGCTTGTTTCTTAGACCAAGAATTTGCTAAGCGTCAAAAAATTCTCCTAATACAAAAATTCAAACGTGTTCACATAGAAGTAATAGATGGATGACCTTTATTATCTGGTAGTGTCACCCATGAATCAGAACCTATAGAAGTGACGTTTAAAGACCACAATAGTTATATTATTTTCAACATTATTAGTACCCCGTCAAATCCTATTATTCTTGGTTTTTCTTGGTAGGAAAAATATAATCCATCCATAGATTGGAGGTTGCAGAGGATAACATTTTCCATAGAACAGCCTGAGGACAAGCCTGGAAGAAGACCCCAAACCAAAAAATCCTTGTTCATTGTTCATTGGAGCAAGGACGTTTGTAACATCGTGCAAGGAAGGCATACCATTGGTCATTTATGCGGCTCCAATCAGTGGAGAGCAGATTTCAATAGCAGGAATATCGGAACAATATAAGGATTTTGAAGACGTGTTCCAAAAAAAGAATGCTGATATGCTATTAGAACATCGACCATATGATTGTGCCATAGAATTGTAAGAAAGAGCACAACCGCCTTTTGGCCCAATCTACAACCTATCGCACACGGAGTTGGCTGAGTTGCGGAAATACATTGACGAGAACCTAGCTAAAAACTTCATTTGTCATTCAAAATTGCCAACTGGGACACCAATCTTATTTGTGAAGAAGAAGGATGGCTCACTATCAATGTGCGTGGACTATCGAGGTCTCAACAAAGTGACAAAGAAGAATCGCTATCCATTACCTTTGATCTCTAGTCTTTTGGAACAACTTGGACGTGCAAAGATCTTTACAAAGATTGATCTAAGGGGAGCTTATAACCTTGTGCAAATCAAAGAAGGAGACGAATGGAAGACAGCTTTTCATATAAGGTATGGTCATTTTGAGTATAATGTCATGCCATTTGGTCTTACCAATGCTCCGGCGGTTTTTTAACACATGATGAACGATATTTTTTGAGAATATCTAGACGATTTTGTTGTCATTTATCTAGATGATATTTTGATATTTTCTGAGAATGAAAAAAAGCATGAGAAGCACGTTCGTTTGGTACTCAAAAATTTACATGAGCGAGGACTCTACGCCAAGTTGGAGAAGTGCTTATTTCACCAAACTGAGATGGAGTTTTTAGGATTTGTTGCGACTACGGAAGGCCTAAAGATGGATCCCAAGAAGGTAGAAGCAATTGTGTCTTGGGAAGTTTCAAAGACGGTTAGAGACGTACAATATTTTTTCGGCTTTGCTAACTTCTATCGGATCTTCATCAAGAATTATTCTCAAGTTGCTGCTCCATTCAATCAATTAACATGTAAAGATAAGTTGGAATGGGGACCTCTAGCAGAAAAAGCATTTCAAAATCTTAAAACGGCATTTACTACGGCTCCAATTTTGGTACATCCAAACTTTGCAAAGGCTTTTTATTTGAAAATCGATGCTTTGAATTTTGCTTTAGGAGCCGTACTTTCACAGATGGGCATCGACAATAAGCTTCATCCGGTTGCATTCTATTCACGAAAGTTTTCTGCGGCTGAGATCAACTACGAGATTCATGATAAAAAAAATTCCTTGTTATAGTGGATTCTTTCTAAGAGTGGCGTCACTTCCTCGAAGGAGCTGCGCATCCGGTGACCGTATATACGGATCACAAGAATCTGGAATATTTCATGTCTGCTCGAGTTCTAAACCGTCGTCAAGCTCAATGGAATATGTCGCTATCTAGATTTGACTTCATTATTACTTATTGGCCTGAAAAGTAGCAAAGACTATCCGATGCCTTATCAAGAAGATCATATCTTGTGCCGAAGATTGGAAAGGTAGCGCTTGATCAGCAGTGTACGACATTATTAAAGCCACAGCAATTCAGAATTTGTGCTGTTGTGGTGCCAATTGATGCTGACTTCCTCAACCAGGTACAAGCTGCAATTATTGAAGATCTAATAGTCGTTGATATTAAGCAACGTATCAATGATGACAAGTTCAAGGTTGAAGGAGATCTCTTATACTTTAAAGAGCGGCTATATATCCCAAAAGGGCCAGCACGACTTCGAGTCCTTCAATCTCGTGATGACTTTTCAGCTGCGGGACATTTCGGATTCAAGAAGACCTTAGAACTCATTTCCCGAGATTTTTGGTGGCTCCAAATGTGGAAGGATGTGAAGGATTTCGTCCTCTCTTGTGACATATGTTCAAGATCCAAAAATTCTCGACATCGCCCTTATAGACTTCTACAGCCATTGCCCATTCCGTGTCGTCTATGGTCTTCAATTTCCATGGACTTTATTACAGATCTGCCGCCATCGAATTCATTTGACAACATCTTTGTTGTGGTGGATCGACTTACGAAGATGGCACATTTTATCCCTTGCAAGAAGACATCGTCAAGCAAAGATACAACAAGGCTCTTCGTTGATAATGTGTATCGATATCATGGTCTACTAGATGATATCGTGTCGGATTGAAGAACCCAATTTGTATCAAAGTTTTGGAGATCTTTTTTTAAAATATTAAATGTGGACATCAAGCTTTCTTCGGCATTCCATCCTCAAACGGACGGCCAAACGGAACGGGTGAATCAAGTTTTGGAACAGTATTTACGATGCGGCATCAACTATAAACAAGATGATTGGATTGCATATCTACCACTAGCCGAGTTTGCATATAACAACACCCTTCATGGGTCGACTCAGAAAATACCATTCTTTTTCAACTATGGGTACCATCTGAAGCTTGATCTATTGAGTTCGTCAGCGAATAACAACCTAGCAGCTGAAGGATTGGTGCAACAACTATCAAAGCTTCAAACCACATTGAAGCTTCAATTGCAAATTGCCCAAGAGTCTTACAAAGCATCCGCGGATAAATTTTGAAATCAGGCACCTAATTTCAAGATTGGAGATAAAATATGGCTGCTTCAACGGAATATCAAGACCAAGTGGCCATGTGATAAGTTGGACTACCGAAGATTGGAACCATTTGTTATCCAGAAGCAGATCAATCCTGTGGCGTACTGCTTAGAGTTACCAGCTGCTATGAAGGCACACCCTGTCTTTCATGTTTCTCCGTTAGAGCCTTATCAAGAATCGTCTTTTCTTGAAAGAGTGCAATGTCCGCCACCTAGTATAGAAATTGAAAACAATGAAGAATATTAGGTGGAAAAGATACTAGATTCACGACGAAGATGGAATAAATTAGAGTACTTTGTGCATTAGAGCGGCTACGATATTAATGAAAGAACATCGGAACCGACCGAAAATCTTGCCAATGCATCTCAAAAGGTACGGGAATTCTATCGACGATATTCTAATAAACCAAAAGTTGGTCATTAACGAAGTATGAAGATAAAGCCTTCTCTGGAAAAATGAATAGAAAAAGGATCCATGAATCATCTGCCTCGTCAACGACAGCTCGAGTATATTACAGAGACTATGTGACAAATTTTTGATTTCCTATGTTTGTGAGTATACATCTCAAATGGCTTCTCAGAGACCTCGAAGCTAGAGGAGGAGGTGATGTCAAGGACATACTTGTTAGAACCTTCTAGAACATTTTAGAAGTTTCCTAGAACTCTCTAGAACCTTCCAGAGCCTTCTAATATCTTCTTAGTGTCAAGGACATACTTGTTAGAAACTTCTAGAATATTCTAGAAGTTTCTTAGAACTCTCTAGAACCTTCCAGTGCCTTCTAATATCTTCCTAGTTAATAGAAGTTACTTGAGAAGCTCCCTAGTTGGAAGAAGCTGCTTAAAAAGCTTCCTAGGTAGAAGTATATATTGGAGTCGAGGCTGAAGAGTTCTTAAGTCTCGACAATACATCTCTTGGAGCTCTAGCTCACCTCTCTGGTGTTGTTTTTGTACTCATCTGATTAATCTAGTTCCTACCAGTTCTTCTTGAACTTCTTGTTTAGATTTCAAGTCTATATTCTGTGTCCATGATATTAATCCAATTCCTGCCAGTTCTTCTTGAACTTCTTGTTTAGACTTCAAGTCTATATTCTGTGTCCGTGATACCATGATAGATCTAGAATAACTGGAATAGAGGGAGATCTAATTATGTTGAAAATTACGCAACTATTATGGCCATTTACTACTACATCTAGAGGAAGTGTTTCATGAGTAACATCTCCAGAAGATAAAAGACGACCATCTATGACTTCTATGTGTACGGGTTTAGATTTTTGTACTATCTATATTCTATGGCTTTTAGCAAATTCTTCATCTAAAAAACAAGCCGAGGCT